>CAJNDV010034521.1:0-29605 GCA_905221635.1 Symbiodinium sp. CCMP2456 | reverse complement strand
CCCTACCTACCTGCCTACTCACCTACCTACCTACCTACCTACCTACCTACCACTGCCCACCACTACCTACCTACCCCTATCTGCATAACTAGTCAAGACATACCTAACTATTCATGCAGACATACCCCTCCAAAGCCACAGAAATCCTTCAAATGCAACAAACGCTTATTCTTTCAAGCGACACCCAACCGCGAATCTGAATCTCGGGCCCCTCATCCCAAATCATAGCCTTTCTACGTGCCTTCGGGGGCGGGGCTCGATGAGCTCAGTTTGGAATCCCTTTCTGCGTCAATCCGCAGATTGTATGGCAGAACAGCAGAAACTCGACACCCGAGCACCGGCCCGGAGCGTTCCTGAGCCATGAAAGTTCCCGTGTGAGAAGAGTCATTTGCAACTCTTACTGTAATTGGTGGTAAGATGCAGGAACCGCCAGCAGCGATGACATAGTTGCCGTAGAACCGCGGTATGAGATCAGACAAAACCCCGAGCCTCTTAGGATAGCATTCCAGTAAACCTCATGCCCGCCTCAGGAGTCAAGTCCGACTTTGGCATGGCAGTGCCGCAGTCTTAGCCTTTGAGGACCTTTAGGCTTTGGTGCAGCACCCATATCTCCGAGACACCTCCTTCAATTACGGAGCTCTATTCGAGTTGTTCTTCCCCCTGCAGGAGCTGAATCGAACCTTCCAAGGGCTCAACCCGAATCCCAATCGGGTTTCGGGGAATCTTCATTGAGGCGCATTCCAAAACCTGCGTCCCAACAACGACGCCCCTAGGCCCGGAAAGAATCCAACGCAAAATCTCAAAGCAACACACGACAAAGCGATGCGCATCTCTGCGGGGCCACGTCATACGTTTAGTAGAGGGTGCATGATCTGGGACTTCGGCTGAAGAGTTCCAGGATTCCGGCGAGGGGCCGCCCAAATCAATACCGGGATTACCGAATTTCCGATCTTTGTCTCTCCCATACAGAAGCTTAGGTCTTGGACGATGGTTTTGGGGGGTATTTACAGGGAGGAAGAAGAACTGACTGGATGTTCGGGCTGTGTGCTTTGTTCACTGCATGTGCCTGTTAAGATAGGTACCTTTAATGGTAAGCAGCACATCCCGACGGTATTGCAATGAGAAACTTCGATCTCGTCGCAGCAAGTCCCCCATGACTTGAATCCAGAGTAGCTGAAGCTCGTCCAATCGAGCAGAGTCCTAGGGCTCAATTAGCCCCTCCCCACAAATGCCTGATGCCCACTTCAGCCTCAGTGTTACGGGTCGCGCACTTCACGTATGGGAATGTCGGTTGGTCAAAGCTTGGATGGGGTGGGATTTCATACCAGAACATACCAGAACCTTTAAAGCTGCAGGCCAACTCGACGGCCCAATTTAGTTGCGGCCAGGTTCTGCAACTTTGAGCATGTACTTTGCGGACTACTCCTTCTCAGACGGCTTTCACTTGCGGCGGCGATTGTCTCCTGCCTGCAAGAACGGCGGCTTGCTTATGCGCCGGCACTTGATGCTTCGAGATGAAGGCTTAACAGCGCACCCTTTACCGACTGCAAAAGAGGCGAACAAGACCATCCATGCATGGCCTAGGTAGCATCTGGTAGCCCAAGGTAACGACTTGGCTTCCCGATTGCGGCATACATGGCACATGCCGGATCCACGTGCCCGCGCGCCCAAGCCGACCCCAAGACACCCAAAGGAACCACCATACAAGGAACGTGCGAAGAGGATAGGAAGCGCGCCTCAGAAACCCGAAGAGGCCCCACCGAATCCAAGCCTCTAGTCCAGCTCAGGTGATGTCCCGGCCGCAAGCTTGGGCGCCGTACGGGGAGTGAGCATGGCGCAGCATCTGGGACGCGGCGATGCTTCGGTGAAGCTCGGAGACGTCCTCACAAGGCGGACTGCAGATTTCGGAATACCGTGGTTCTTTTCTAAAGGAAGTGCAGAAGCTGGCTTCAGGCAGAGCTGATTTGCATTCATTCCTTTCTAATCGCTATGTAAGAATGCATGCTTTGCCTGTCATGTAGGTCCCGTTCGGCATTGCAGACGCTATGGCTATGTCTTGTCTGGACGATGTCAGTGGTTGTCGGGGATCACATCTCCAAGCCCTAGGCCCTAAGCCCAACCCTAAACCTGGAAATTGTTGGATTCAGAGCTGCTTGGAAGTATGGGCTTCAGTGCGATTTCGCTTAGCTATGCACTTCACCAATCCTAAACTTGCAAATCGTAGTTGGAGGTTGAAGCTTAATCGACTTTACAAACAGGATGCACTCAACTGAGAGTGCTTGTAGGCTATGCCGCCTGGTCCTCCGCGCAGACAACGGCTAACTCGGTGTTGGATCCAGGCTCCAGGCTCAACTGAAGACCCCAGCCCTCCTTGGTAGCCCAAGCCCTGCATCATGCACCCCAAAACGCAAGCGTCACATTCAAAACCAAAGCCTAAGAGGCCTAAGACTGAGCTTTTCAGATTCCGAGCACTCAATGTCCTGAAGCCCTGGAAGCAGCAGCAACACTTGTGGGTTCATGGTTCCCAGCTGCTTCAGGTGATTGCTCAACCTGATCTTGCCGTGGACCTACTCCCCGTGCGCAGGGGTCTTTGGAACGCGGACTTCCATCCTTTATCATGGGAGAGAAAGCTGGCTTCATCTCACTTCTGTTTCCCTCCCTGACAGGGTGCCGTGTTCGGCACCCTGCTCCAGCTTAGTTCCGCCAGGGCCAGGTGAAGCTTTCACCTGGCCTATTCAGTCGAGATGGGTGGACTTAGTCGCAGATGCCACGAAACTCTGGGTGCATTGATGCAGGCATCCAATCTGGTCACGAGCTGCAACTGGCCGTTGCAAATTCAGTCTGCCAGCATGGAGATCGTGCTGTGTCCACGACAGTGCATAGGCAGCCTGTCCCAATCTCGTAGCTTTCAAGCTCCAGGTGGAATTCGCAGCAACTTCGCAGTTACCTCTTGTCGATGAGCTTTCGGAAAATTTCCGGAGGTGCGCAAGGCAGAGAAGTTACGCGAGACCGAATACCGCATGTTCAGCATCGGCTTCGACACAGCGGACCTCTGCAGATGACAGAGCTGGCGTGGCTGGCTTCCGACCACGCCCTTGGCAGACCAGAGCTGGGTTGTCCAGGACCGATGCGCAGAGACGGGGGCAAGCTGCTTGCAACAGACCTGACTCTGCCAAAACACTCCACACTTTGAGATGACAGTTTAGCACGTTTACTTCGCCTTCCATCCTTGTATCCGGAGCTTCAGACATCCAAGCAGTTCCCTGAGAAGTTGAAGCTCTTCATCACCCTCTAACACGTCGGCAACCTGACTCAAGCAATGACTGGACCCGTCTGCCCGGCTGGTCGTTTCTGAGCTGCCTATGTTCCTCGCAGTGTCTCGGTTCGGCTGTTGCATTTTTGTCGTTCGAGCTTAGTAACTACAGTAGTTTATTGGGTATATCTGAAGCACGAACGGTAGTTGGCATTGCTGTAGAGTCCTAATGATAACACCCATACAGTGGCATGAATGATACCGACACGGCTCATTGGAAATCTTGGCACTTTTGGCTTATCGACTTTGGTACCTCTGTGCAAGCCCTGTAGAACTTAGAACCTTCAACCAGAAGGCTCCCTTTCACAGGGTCAACCGAGCCCCCTGGCGAGGTGCGGCGGCTCGGCGGGGCGTCGTGAGCGGAGCGCTCTACGGCTTTTAAGGAGATGCTCCGCCAAGGGCTTCGGCTCCAGCCTTCGACTTGCCCTGGGTCCGGGTCGAAGGTCCCGGGGCCAGGGCCATTGGGGCTCGTGACACTTGCAATGCCATCCGCTTCGTGGCTCCGCAGCGCTCTGCGGCGTAAAGTTTCAGTCTCTTCAATGGCGACGGGTCTCATACCGAAGTCACTTCATGCCTTTCAGGTGAGCGAATTTTGTACATGACCTCCCCGAAGGCCCTTAACTCCCTTAAACTAAGTTTATGCCAGCTTTTGAGGCCCGAGACTCCCACGCAGCTTTCCTTCAATAGGACTTGCGCCACAGCGCCGCAGACTCTTTAGGCTTTTGGGGCGCCGCTTGGCTCGTCGGGGCCAGACTTCCGTTTAAGGTGCGAAATAGCTCTTCGACGCTTTAAAAGGGGTTCAAGGTGTCTCAGAGGCCGGACCCATCGTCTCAGCCTGTAGGGACTTCAGGGACTTCAGGGACTTCAGCCTGAAGGCCTTATTCTCCCTCCCACGTCTTTGAGGCTGCTCGTGGGAGCTCGGGAGAGGTGCGGTGCACGCGGAGTGCCGCTGAGCTCCGCGGAGCGGCAAGCAGGAGCCAGCAGCCACAGCCATGGAGGCGACGGCAGCGAGTTGGCCAGGCGTTTTTCAAGCGCTCTTCGAGGTAGCTTCTTGAGACTTAAAGCTTCAACCCTGCAGTGAATCCGATGAGTCGCATTTCCGAAATGTGTGACCGCATCATACACCATCGATGCACTGTGACCGCACATGTTCGCGGTATCGCTTGCGTGCCTTCTGGAAGTCACTATGGAAGCATGCCGCCTTCATATAGGGTGCATTAGCTGCAGTGGGGGCCGGGCAGCCTCGCTCGTGTTTTGAGTTTTGCGAGATTTGGTCGCCGGACGCCGACACAGAGAGCTGCTGCAGACTGCCAACCGAATGCCTAGTGCTGGCTCCCTTGCAGAATAACCCGAGACATACCGAGACTCTAAACCCCGGGGCCTGGAGGCTTCGAGCTCTCCTTGCCACAGCCCCCAGGTGGCAAAGCCACACGGCCAGGGCCAAACATCTCTGTGGCGGAGCATTGGATTTGCCTCGGGGTCGCAGGGCTAAATGTCTGGGGAGTTCGTGATCCGACGCTGGCTGGGCATCTTGAAAGCGCTGAGGGACGCGTGCGAGCATCCTCTCCTGGATATCGGCAGACCCGGTCTCAACTTCGACTGAGCATGAAGCTCCCCTTTGCCCGTTGACGAAACCCAGTTCCTGCCCATCTGCTCAATGTTCTAAAACGGCCGGCCGGACCCGAAGCATGCGGGTCCAGACAAAGATGGAGCATACCGGCTCCGAATGCAACTGAATAGTCTTTCAGCTGTAGAATTGAATCCAGATGTGTTGCCACCGCTGTTGGTGATTATTTGTGGCTTTCTCTGTCAAGGATCATCCCGGTCGCTGCTCCCGCTTGTTGCACGTTGCAAAAGCTGGCACCATGTGACCAGCTGCAAGGTGTTGCGAGTTCGGATTCGCCTCGTGGTCCATCGGGTTCCAGCACATGCGCCCCGCCATTCAAAGCTTTGTTTGAGATGCCATAAGTTCAGAGTCTCCGGACTTGCGCCGGGTGTGGAACTGGAGCTTTGGTGAGAGAGCTTCTAGCTGCCTTGTTGCCTCAAGCCTTAAACGCTCCTTCTCCCAAGCATCTGACAGCAAAGCCACCGTCCATCGTGTGGAAAATTTCGTGGCTTCTCCCTCTTCAGCTCAAGGCCGCCTTCGCATCCTCTGCCATTCCTTGAATGGAGGGGTACCAGGGTAGCTTGATGCTCTGGGCCGGCCCTTGTCTCGCAATGCATCCTACATCCTGCGATGCCTGCGATGCCTGCGATGCCTGCGATGCCTGCGATGCCTGCGATGCCTGCGCCTGCACTGTCCAGTCTTTGTGGAGCATCTTCATGTGCCAAGCTCCCTTACAATCATTAACGCGGTCGCACGCCTTCGTCTCTGCTGGCCTTGCCAAAGCTCCAAGCCCAACACAGCTATATCACGTACCGATCTCCTTTAGCAAGCTCGGAGCCAAGCAGAAAGCTCGGAGTTTCTGCTGAGTCCACCGCTTCAGAGTCTTCTAGAGCATGATGAGCCTTTGTGAGCGCCAGATTGTCCATTCAGCACCCACACGTGGATACTTAATACGGGCTGGGCTTTGTGAAGCAGCGAGAGGTGGCCGGGTCTCAATCGACGATGGCTTGGGAAGGCTGGCCTCGCTCAGCCAAGATTGCAGTGCTTTGCGTCTAGCAGGTTGTGCGAGGAGGACACGGCGAAATCTGGACAAGCCATACTTGGGATTTGCATGATGTAGTCCCCTTAGTCCCTTACTTATGTGTTAGTGCTGGTCTGCTGTTGTGGCCGTACTCGTTGTGTGTTTGTGCTGCCGAGCCTTGGAGCTTTCTGCAAGGCCTTGAGATTTCGTCCAAGGCTTCTGCCAGGCTGCCAGGCTTCTACTTCCCAAGCCTTCATCGCACAAGCTTGGAGATGACTTGAGACCTTTGAAGCCGAGACCAAGACGACCTCGAAGCTCCAAGAGGCCCTTGGAGGGTGCCTCCGATTCCGATGTCGGTGGCAGTATCTCGAGGCAAGGGGTGGGGCCAGCACCCTGCACAAAAAAAGCACAGAGTCTGCGCCGCGGGGAGGTGCAGTAGAGTTCGTTTGACGGGTGGCTCTCGGGGTCATGGTCTCACCATGCTCCTGAAGCTCTTAAGGTTTTTTGATAAGGGCTCCCGCCTTACGGGAGCCTCAGGGCCTCGGACTCGCAAGACACCTGCAAAGCTGTGGCCCAAAAGAAGGGCCCAAAAAGGTCTGACACGGCTCCCTCTCTCTAGAAGCCCGAAATTGAAATGGGTCGGTGGCCCTGCTGATTCAGAGCAAGCATGATGCATGATTGATCAAGGGCTTTCGGCGGCGGCCTGCTGTCTAGCTTGTCACACGTCTTAAGGCAGCTCCCGGAACCATGAGCTCGTCGAAGTCGAAGGTGAGCGTGCTTGTGCTGCGGCAAACTTGGATGTCACGACATCCGTGCAGGAGCAAATGCAAAGGGTGCTGACGTAAACACCGGGCATGCTTGAGGAGTTGGTCCACGAGCGCCTTCGAGGGTGTCGCGTTGAAGATGCTGGCCTGCTTGCTGTTGTCGGCCAGCCAGAATGCTTCTTCGGAGTGGTGCTATACGCAAACGCAATTCAATCGTCGGCAGTGCCTTTTAACATCTTGAACTCCGATTTGTCAGCTGGGGCCTCAACATGCCGGGAGGCACTCTGAGCCTTTAACGGACCGAGAGACATGCTGTGGCAAGCTGGCCGTGGCCGAGGTGCGTCTTCGGGGTGCTTCGGGGAAGGGGTTCCCTCCATGGATCATGGCTGGTGCTCACACTTGGAAAGACGGCTTTGGGGTGAGCCGGCCGGGAGATTTGCAGTTTTCAGAGTGAATGCCCCGCAGCTGGGTCTTTCTTTCTTTGCTGAGTGCCAAGAGCTTGAGGATCTCCAGTAACGTGGGGTTTCGACTTCGCCGCGAAGCTGTGGCATGGGTCTGGTCTCTATCGAGGCCCAACCTCCCACTGGCCTCCGCCGGGATCACCCTCAGCCTGAGTTCGCTTTGCAAGGCATGTTGGCCACATCCGCGGTACCAGGTTGGTACAACACAGGCTATGTATCACCACTACCCTAAGAAAGATTGCACGGGGGGAGGGGGCCAAATGATTGCAGATTGCTGCAATCATTTTGACCCTCTCAGGAAATGATTGCAAGGGGGGTCAGGGGCTTCTTACCCACGGGTTTGCAAGAAACGATGGCTGAATCTGAGTTGAATCTGATCATGACCACCCCTCCGAATAGTTGGCCGGGGGTATAAACCCTAAACCTGACAGGTTTTATACCTGTACTACTCCAGTCAAAATTCCCCCCCGAAATGATTGCAAGAGGGGGGAGGGTCAAATCCCGGAGTGAGCCCTGATGGCTATGTTACCGTGAGCCCCAACTCGTTTCATGATGCTGCTTCCACGCCATACGACGGTCCCAATACATTCGTTGATGATGGTCGACTTCGAACAGGGAACGCATTCATCAGCAGCTGTTTGCAAATGCTGCTCACAGACAGGAGGGCGCGTTGCTGCGTCTTGCTTGTCATCCCGGATACGCCGGCTTGCTACACTTTTGGTCCCAGATCCTGTTTCGCTCGGACTGAAAGTCAGCGAGACTACCGAGCCACTCGCCTTTCGGTGAAGTCGAAAGTTCAACTTGCAGAGGGCCTTCCACGGTGCAAAGCTCGGGTATACGGCCGCAGAGATTGGCCAAGTGTCCATTGAAAGCCATCTCGTGCTAGTGCATGCATATGCTGGCGAGCAGCTTGTCCGTGATTTCCTGAAGCTACGTACTCTCGTTGAACTATATGGGTTGCATGCTGGGGCGAGTCGATCTCGTTTTCCCACATACTCAGCTGTTTCGCTGTACTAAAGACTCGTTGCTGCCTTGAGTCGCTTCATGCGAGGAAGTTTTTCCCCTCCCTCACTAGCCTCACCTGCAACCATGAGTTCGGCAAGCAGTCGTAGTCCCCTAAGCTCCGAGTTAGGCTCCCTCGTGTTGTGTGCTTTTTTGCTAATTTTCCAGGCGCGACAGACCTGTCCTCCATGGTGTTTTCGCCACGGTCTGCTCATCTTTGCTCAGGGCCCCTTTGCCTTCCTTGCGGCCTCGCCCCGACCTCTCGGTGAGACCGAAGTAGCCGTGCCTTGAAGGGGCATTCCGTTGCGGAGACCGATAGGTCGGACAAGTTGTGGCTTCGAGAGTTCCGAACAGAGCAGCCCTGATAGACGCTTGGGCCTCAGAAGGAGCTTGTGGGTTTTTTCGTGCAGGGCACCGGAGGTCAGGCTTTCGGACCTCACGGGCGGAGGAGATCGCAGCCGCTTTGCGGATCTCCCTCGTCTTGGAAAGCGCTCATCTATCAAGCGGAAGGATCTGAGCCCAAGACGATTACGATTCGGGGCCCGATTTCTCAGACCGATGGCCCGTCAGAGTCCGTGAATTTGAAGTTTGGGAGCTTCTTGTACGTCCTGCTTTCTTCTCATCCAGAGGTGCTGTACCAGCACCTAAGTTCCAGGTTGAGGTTGCACCAAACACCTCGGCTTCTTTTCAAGCTCAAGAGCCCAATGCTCCGTCAGTCGGACTTCCGAAGTGCAAGTGGTTTGCGTCACTGCGGCGAAGTGGGGTTTCGGGTGGTTTAGGTCCAGTAAGTGGGAGGATATGACTCAACTCATGCGAACTCTGCGCTGATGATGAAGCAGCCGCCTCTCAATTCAAGGATATTAGCCAATCGGGCGGACAGACGGATACGCGAATAAGCTTCAACCCCTCAGCGCCACATAAGCTCCTTGCAAGATGTCAACCCCGCGGTGGGCTTTTGGTGAGCAGCCTGATACAAACCACCACGGACACGCTAAAGAATCCTCCTAGGAGGCTTCTGGGCGGGGCATCGCTGGTGTTGCAGCTGCAGACAACCCAGCCTGGAGTCTGCAGAATTCGACGTTTATGACATGACAGAACTTTGAGAGTGGGCTCCGGGAGCGCGGCGACGGACGAGGAAGCCCGCCAGCCGTTGGGCCAAACCAGATGGTGCGGGAAAAACACGTGCATGTGCAGGCTGTGCAGCTTCGGAGGTGTGGCCAGCAAAATTCCTCAACTTGATGGCGAAGCGCAGGGTTCTCAGTGTCAGCTCAATGATCAATCTCATGTCCTCTCAGGGTGCGGTCAGGTGTTGTACCCGTGGCCCGATTGTTCACTGGCGAGAAGCCCGGTGAGCGCCCGCAACCTAGTGCGGATGCGTTCCTGGCAGGGGCGACGCTGCGGAAGGTTTGGGTGTCTGCACGTTAATCCGCTTGTACGAAGTGCCGGGCAGCAGGCATCCAGCGACGGCACAGATGAAACCATCTCGGAACCCCCATAATGAACAGCCCCTTGCCCTCGGCCACCATACCCTTCTATGTTGGAGATGATGCAGAGATGTGCTAGTGGCTACGCTTGGCCGCCTAGACTAGCGGCGTAGCAGCAACCTGCTGACTTTGCGGAATGTGTGCCTCGTCTGACTGGATGAGACCGCTGGCAAGGACAGAGCTCTGTTGGCAAGGCCATGTTCAGTTGTTCTCGAGATGGCTGCATGTTCCAAGATCTTATGTGGGCTTGGGAGAATGTCAGCCCGCCATTCCCAGCACTTCTGCTTTGAAAGGTTGCAAGCACGTAAGCTGGCAGATCCTGAGGAGCGCCACAAGGCTTCGAAGGAAGGTATATACGCAGTTCCATGACTGCCCATGTTTGGCGTGGAAAGGGGTACATCTGAAAGCCTTGAACATTTCAGTAACCCCGTCAACAACACTGTAAGCCCCTAAACCCTAGAATGCCTTGAGATTCGGGTACATCTGAAAGCCTCGAACCTTTCAGTAACTCCGTCAACAACACTGTAAGCCCCTAAACCCTAGAATGCGTTGAGATTCAAGGTGTGCGGTTGCAGGGCTTCCAGCAACAGCGCTTAGTGGCCTGGCCCTTTGTTCTCTGCGGCGATGCTTGCTTGGTGTCCTGGCTCACCGCCCCTGGTGGTATTCGCCAGAAGCTTCAACCGAAAAGAACAAAAAAAAGTTCTCTCTGCAACCCGCGGCCTTCCTGAAAAGCTTGAGAGGATCAGGCAAGGCTTGCATTCAAGACCTGGCACAAAGACGCGTCACCCCCTGACTCCCCTTGAGTTAAAGGTACAAGGGGTTTTGGGGAGTCAGGTCTCTTTTTAGGAATCGCCCTTTGCCGACAGGGGTCTTTTGCACTTCTAGGATGGCCTGGCCTTGCCTGCCCGGAGCAGGGTCAGGTATGGAGGCAGAGTCCCCAAAGCTTGGCGCTGTCAAGCTGCGCCCTCTTGTCTGACTTGAAGTCTTCAATGGTAGTTTGCGCAAAGGGCTTCGAACGGAGCAGAGGCGGAGAAGAGGCTTCCATGGGTATTACTTTGACACTTTGAGAGCTTAAAATCCTTGCAGTTGCTGCTTTCCGCCTGTCACAGAAAACCGCGGGCAGGAATTGGCAGAGAACGCCCCTTGACCCTGGTGACTGCGCGGGGTTGGGTTGTGTTGAATATGTGCGATACGGGATAATCCTCATCGGCCGCAGCCCGGAAGCCCGTGCCATATCCTGCATGCCAGTCCTTCTCGGCCGATGCGATGGCCGCCGCTTCAGCATGCTCTCCTGCTGTCGCGCCTTGCCACACCGTCATACGGCTCAAGTCGGAGCACGACGGTCAGCCGCCAGCTGATCCTGAGCTGAGGCACTGACGCGCGTGCCAGCGAAAGAGGCACTGACGCGCGTGCCAGCGAAAGTGTTGATTGTGGCCGGACAGGCAGCAGATAGCGCTTGCAAGTGCAGCTTGGTGACACTTCTGGGTTGAGGTGGGGTCCTCACGAGCACTCCTTCATCAGAAAGCCGCGTTCGCTTGATGTTGGGCTTCTATAGGGAAGTTGTCCCGCCACCCAGCCTGTGATATGAAGATCTTCAAATGCGCATCTTCCCTAGTCCGTGCAGAGCAACAACAAGCAAATTGATCCTGCTGCGTTGATACTTTTGTTGCTTCGCTGGGTGTGGGCCAGCTTATCCGGCACATTGAAGCATAGATAATTGCAGTCACCTGAAGCCTGTCACTTCGAGCAGTTCTCTGACGTGATCTCGGCAGCATTCCTCAAAGAACTCAGTTCACCCGGCGGGCGATGTGACTGCAGTAGAAGGCGACATACTCCGGCGCCTGACTTGCTTCCATGCTGCCAAGACGATGTCGCCGACACTTCTTGATCAGAGACCCCGAAAAGTGTCTCAAAATTCAACTACCGTAGGTTCAGTAGGAAGTGTCCTTCGTTGAAGGTTAAGAAGCCCACACACTCTTGCACGTGAAGTACGTTTGGCATTGCTTCAACTTTATCGCGAGCCTAAGATTTGTGACACCGCCAGTGTGCCATGCTTCGGCCTCCTGCTGCTTTGGTTCCGGTACATGTATGGCATGGGGAGTGGTGGACATGCTTCGGGAGCTCGGCTTCTGAGCCTGCCCGGCTTGAGGGGCACTCCGTGTCCAGAGCACCCAAAAACTCTCTGAGGGTCAACACTGGGCGACGGTCGCAGCTGGAGCACTTCTTCCCTCCTGTCTAGACCCCAGATTTTGAAGGGTCCTTGCCTGGTGGTGGTAATTGCTGTGCGCACCTGACACTTTGGAACCTTTAATCCGTCGGGAAGATGCCGGCCTCTCTAGATACGAACATCATCTCCCTTCATGCGGCAAGCTCTGCTCCCCTTGACGATGCACAAGACCCTTGCCGTGCAGACAACAATGGTCCAAGCTCTAGCCCCCCAAAATAGCCCGATGATCTAGTTGCAGATCCATTTTGGCAGGCCAACATACACCACAGTTTGGAGGGAGGCCCTCTGTGGCACTGCGACGGCCAGGTGTTTTCTCAGCCGTGTCCCTTCGGCGTTCTGAGCTGACATCGGGCGCCTTTTCCGGGGCCTTCTAGCTTCACACTTCTAGGAACTAGGAGCGCAGGACAAGGCAGTGTCTCTGCGGCGACCGCCAGGTTGCTTTGATCGATACCCTTGAGTGCAAATCTCCTGTTACAGCGCAACGTGCCGCTGCGGCACACATCGGACAAGGTACGGGGAACGGCCGGGGTCGGTGAAGGGATAAAGCGTCCTTATGATGATGATGATGATGATGGTGATGATGATGATGGTGATGACCTTAAGCTGCGTTGTGTGAAATTTTGAAAGCAAATCTTGCAGCTTTCACCAGCTGTCGTGCTAAGGGTTGAGGGCTTCAGACCTTTCACCTGTTTTTGTCAACTAGTTGGACCGATTAGTATGGGAGCCTCAGTGACTGGCAGGTTTGTTTCTCCAGCATACAAGCAACGCGTGTGCTGCCTAAGGTTTGTCGCACAACATAGATGCCGCAATGTTAGTAGGGTTGCGCAGGCCTCTTTTTTCGAAAGAAGCCTTGCCTTTGACAGTTAGCTTGATTGCGTCTTGCCGAGCTTGCCCATGCAAGAACCGAACACTTTGGAGTTTAGGAATCAGAATGCACCCTTTCAAATCCTTCATTCCAAGCGAAGTGTCACAGTACAACAGGGAATCCAACGATTGTTCCTGGGGGGATAGCTGATCCTTTCGGAGCTTCGCAAAGCAGAGAGTCGCGGACTAGTCGGTACAGCATACAACAGCTGCCCGCAACAACAACCGACGGGAGCCCCATAAATTGCCAGTCTCGATAGGTCCAGCAACTGCCGAGGCATGCAAAGACTGAGGGGCATAGGCTCCTCAAGGTCCCACGGATCATACAGAATAGTGATAGTAATAGTAACAGTACTGGTAACGAGATTTGATATCACCAATTACCATTAATAGCAATAACACTAGCAGTAGCAGTAGCAGTAGCAGTAGTAGTAGTAGTAGTAGTAGTAGTAGTAGTAGTAGTAATTGTAACAATAATCTCAGTAGCAGAGTACTAAGTACTATCAACTTAGGTTTCTGTATCTGCAACTCTTTCTTTTGGAGCCATCGATTCCGCCAGGCGTCTCAAGGGCATCGGCCTTCCCCTTCCGGCACGATGGCGGGCTGCAGCTTGGGCTCTAAATTCTGTTTGGGTTCCTGCGGCGCAAGAAGGCAGGACTTTCAGGAATCTCCACTCCTTAAGCCCTGCTTGACTAGAGTCTAGAGCCTGAGTAGAGAAACATGCTCCGTGGTTGTGTCCCTGTCCAGTTCGTGCCTGATCAGTGTTACTAGATTGCCTGCACCTTGTCGCTCTTGTCTTATTGCCGAGCCTCCGCGGGTCGTCGGGAGTTCGGTTAGCTCGAAAGCCAAGGCGCGAGTGAAACAGCAACCCTCGAACTCCAACAAAGAATGGCCAGACGGGCTTGGTTTGATCGCTCGTAAACAAATCCCAAGCAGAACTTCAGCATCCTCAAACCGAGACCCGAAACCGTACTCGAGGTGACGGGATAGCGACTACTTGCTGTGGGCCCCTTCGGGCCTGCAGATGATGCATGGCAGAGAGACTGTTGGTTTCACGGGTTTTTGTGCGTGTTTCTGCATTCTGATTTCCAACCCGACCCTTGTTGAGGGCTTGGTGCGCTGAGCCGTTCCAGAGCTTCGACTGGTTGTCAAAACGGGTGACGCCTCTAATTACTCTAATTAGTGTACTACGGAACACCAAGCCATGCATGCTCTTCGCCGGTTCGCTTGCAAGCGACGAGTTGAGGCACATGCCTGGTCCAGACCTCCAAGCGCCTCATGTCTTGAACGAACTAGATACCTCATACAGGCCAGATGAAGCTCGCATAAGACCATCCAACCCTAGACTCCTTGTCACGCGAATGCTTGCATGTTGACCCCAGATGCCTCAGCTGAGGAGTTGCAAGCACGGCGGCAGCCATGCGCGTGCAGCCTGCCGACGCTGAGATTCGAGGCAGGGGTATGAGCTTTGAGAGGGATTCTGTTTTTGCCGCTGCTATCCTTTCGGTCTCTTGACCTATGCCTCTCTGTTCTGTTTCTTCAATCATTGCCTACACGGGGTTTGAGGACAGGGGTTTGGATCTTGTGCGTGTCTAGCCAAACCTACTCACTTCCTCGACACCCTAGGAGCCTTAAGAGTCCAGACTTCGGGACTTGAGTGTGGGAGCCGAAAGTGTGGACCCCAAACAGCCACGTTTGCGGTCGGTCGACAGAGCTGCAAGAGAAACATCCTGCTTCCGAACTCCCGATAGGTCTTGAATCACATCGCTCTCTGTTGGGGACCTTGCTGCTAAGGACGGCCACAGGCTCATGGCAAGGTGTGCTCCGGCTTTCTCCTGAAAGGAGCTTAGCTCGGTGCAAGCTGAGGCACACGCTGTGCTTCTGAGGTGCCGCTCCTAGAAGGGCATGTTGCTTGCGACTCAGAGATCATGTCGAGTGGCGGCACAAGTTTGTGTTTGGGCAGTGAGCGAGATTGCGATGTGGACCGTGAACCCCTCTATGCACGGGAGTGGGCTGCTCAACTCAGGGGAGCTTCTGTTGCACAGTCACTTGCAGTGTGTAGTTTCTGTGGCGGTCGATTTCAGTGGCATCCTGCCGCATCGCTGAAGAGCCATGAGTGCGGGAATGCGGGGTATGAAAGCCTGTGTTGCCAGCCCCGCGGCTGCAGCCTGCAAGACGCTCCGTTTGTTGAATGGCCCCCGCACGGCCTGGCCCCTGGTGGCCACAAGCACGTGGGCCCACCCACCGTCGCCGTTGTACCGATACTTTTCAGCTCAGAGAGCTCGAAGGATCGGAGGTAGAGCCGTAGAGTCGAAAGTTGCCGAAGCCGGAAAGTCGCGAAGTCTGGTGATCCGTCAACACAAAAGGTGTTTTTGCAGAACTGGGTATTTGGTTGCAAGCGAAGGGGTGCTGGATCTTTGAAAGCTCAGCCAGCTCCAAAGCCTTCCTCCAATCTCGCAGAGTTCCGAACTCGATGGGAGCAGCCCAACCGCTCGCCGTTTAAGTGCCTCGAGCATTCTCAGACTGGCGAGTTGGCAACAGATTTCAAGGGCCACGTTCGCATAAAGTCCCTCCCCAACAAGCTTAGCGTAGCTGGACCCCCAACAAGTAGAATGAGCTGCACGGGAAGCCGCTGCCCGGCTGCAAAAATCCTCGTGCAATCTTAAGCCCAGGCGCAGGCTCTCGCATTGTGCTCTTCGTAGTGTTTTGAGAACTGGATAAAGGGCGACGGCAGACTCCAGAGGTGTCAAGAGGCTTGGCTTTCTCAAGGCCACCTGGCCTTCCCTCAGACCGTCCAGGCATTGCACCTGATGCATGCCACAGTGCAGTCAGGATAGATGGCGTGCCGGCGAGTCTCCACAGCACTGGCATGGTTCGCGTCTCTGCTTGCAAGCCTTCCACTGGAATAGGCTAGGGGCTTAGAAGTCTTGCAGCCTGTTTGGTGGCCGAGGGCATTGCCCTGCACCCCGTAGCGCTAGTTTTTGCGGTTCGTGCGAGAAGCTTGAAAGCTGTGTTTGCATCCGGCAGACTTGCTGGCAGCACCTGCGGGAAGGAGTCTTCTGGCCTGGAGCTGCCTGCGGTCTTAAGTTTCATCGTCGGGAGGACTACTTCCTTTAACAGGCCTCCAGTTTGACCTGTCACGCAGCTAGACTCACTTGTTCGTCGGTGGGCTGGGCATTGCAGCGGTGTGGAAACATCTTGACATGTTGGCGTCGCAGAACAAGACAACTGGGGGCTTGAGTCACAAGACGCCAAGCCCCAAGACCAACCTGGTGGACCCATCTTGTCAGAGCTACTTACGGTCCTCTGTGACACTTGCATAGGCTGCGGCAGGCCACGGCGCACTCTGGAGTGGGCTTGCTTTGCTTCCAAGCTGCCCAATCTCGGATGGCCGTGCCCTCGCAGAATGAAGTGCTGCAGGTGCTGCGGCACGGTTCATAGCCGGGCGTGCCGAGACTCGGTTGCCAAAGCCAGCTGTGAAACCTTAGCAGTGCTTTTGTAACGGCTGCCGGTGCTAAAGAGGAGCTTGACAGATGCAGGCAGAAGATACAACCAAAGTTGTCTGCCTCCTACGCAATACGAGCGTTCATACCACTGCTGGGCTAGGCACTGTTAGCTGCGGTTCGCTGGTTTGTATTGACAAAACTCATGTGGCTCGATTGATGGCCGCCACGAAGATGTATGCTCTCGCTGCAGCCGAAGCCTTCTGCAAGAGAGCATAGAGCAAGATTGAACTGACTTCGCACGTGATCTGGGCAAGCGACGGCAGCACCTCCGTCAATTTCGACGCCGCACTCGAAGGCTTTCCCGCTGCAGCGAGAGAGCCAACAGCTGAATGTCAGAGTCGCAGTGCTTGAAGTTCGCGGCATAAAAGTTCCGAAATCCGCGAGGCCTTTCCCTGTCCAAAGCACCCGCTTGTCTTCTAGCAAGGTGCCGGCAATCGTTCATAGATGTCGCAATGGCAGCGCTTGTGAACCTTGGCTTGGCCAGTGCCTATGCCAGTTGAGGCTCATTCTGCAAAGCAGATCACGACTAGGAACGTCCACCCCAAGCTCTCGAAAGCTTACACTCAGCACCCACCAGAAACGACTGAATGCCTTTGTTCCAGGACAGAACTTGACCTGGGTTCTGCACTTGGAACAGCAACTTCCAGCCTCTGGCCTACTTGGGGAACTCAGGATCTGCAGAACCGGCACGGCGATCTGTTCTCGGCAGGAAAGTTTATAGGTCTGTAAATGCGCAGTTCTCTGCAGGCGGAGCGTTTCGGTCTTTGCGGCACTTGAAGTTCGGTCATAGCTTTCCTGGGATGGCGATGCCAGTGCTGTAGCACGGGGCAGTTGCAGAAGGCCTCGCGGGAATGTGGGAAACAAGCTCCTTCGGCCTTTAACCACTTGTCCCACTCCTTTCTCAGCGCACATCATCGGAGATGCCTACATCTCTGCCATGTATGTCATGTCGGGTACGGACGTGCAATGCATTGACGCGGTCCTGGAGATGGGTGGCAGAGACTCCCCCGTCTCATGATTGCTGACGATCAGATGCCGCAAGAGAACTCCTCGCCTGAGAAGCTTTCAGTACGCCAGATTCAGCTGAAGTCAAAGGACGTGCACCTCCATCGAAAAGCACCTTCTCCCCAAGTCCCATGCACCCCAAGCCATTGAGTTGCGATCTGCGCAGCCGGCCGGCATGCGACCGCAGCATTCCCGCAGCTTCGGCTGCTTTGCAGATGGTGTGGTGTCTTTTGTTTCTGTTCCTAAACCTCAGATCTCATAGAAGGCATTCTCACAAGTTCCGTTGCCTTTCGAATCCTGCGGATCCGGTCTTCTGAGCTGAAGGCTTGCTGCTTAAATTGCCAGACACCTCCGCAGTCCAGGGGTCTGAAGGCCGGGCTGAGACACGCCGCGGGCTCCATGGGCTCCTAGCTCCTAGGCACCACCGGAAGTCGCGGCTTGGACTGCGCCCTTCTGGGAGGCCGGGCGGTCAACTTCGGCGACATCTCCTCCCCGGGAAGTGTGAGTGCCGTAAATGGCTGAAAATTCGACGAGTTGATTCTACGTCCATCGACAGCATCATGCCCACTCTGGGAATTGGGCCTTGAAAGGTTTCTCTTGCCGATGCTCCCAGAATGTGGCTTGAGCCTGGTGGGTGAGATAACAGATGCCTGCGCAGTGAGCGAGCTTGTATTGCAAGGCAGCGACGATGTGTGCATCCTGGGTTTGGAGACCAGGCTCGAAAGCAAAAAGGACAGCACCTATGCCTAAGGTGGTCCATGCTTTGGCTTGTTCCCCGAAAGCCTGGAACATCCGACGCTCGTGCTGCGCCGAGATCCCACTGCGGCTCCAAAGAGAAACTGAAAGGTGCTCTCACCAAGGCCCAGCTCCGAACCAGCGAAGTTTGCTTTGAAGGCTTCAGCTTCGGACAGGGAGCTCTGGAGGCTCGCCATCCGTTCCTGGCGTTTCTCGGGTGCCGAAGCACTACGCAAGTGGTAGCTACAGCTCCCACTTGCCTTGTGTGCCTCGGAAGGCGGACGTGCTGTCGGGAAGCATCCTCGCAGCCACCGGGAATGTTATTGGAGGAAATCGACCGGCATCGGCGAGAGGGATTGATATCTCTATGAATTTGCACGGAAGCTCCATGCTGAGAAAGGTCTTTGCTTGGGGCTTTGTCCATGGAAAGCTCAGTTTGTGCACAGCGAGCAACTTCGCGCATGGTTTGGCAGATATCTGTTCGTTTGGAATGTGTCTTCTTGTGGTGTGCCCATGCACATCTAACGAGTCCGAGGTGCAGCCAGGTCCAGCAGGTTTGCAAGCCTCGTTTCGCAGCTTGCCGCTCTTGAGTGCTGGCTCCTGCGCCCAAGGTAGGCATCACCTCTGCAAAGCCGCGGGGCCACCACTCTTTACGTTTAAACGAGGACCTTGCTCCTGGAAGCAGCTCTCCGGCAGGGTTGGGCTGGCAAAAGCAGTCGTAGTAGGAGCATGACGGCACTTAAAGCCATCGAAGCAGACACAGCACGTCTCTTCGGTCCATACCGACCACATCCCTTGCTCTCCTCACAACGTGACGGACTCTAAAAAGCAGACGTCAATTTAACCCTGAACCCTAAATCACGGTCCACGTTTATGAGTCCCAGGTTTGCCCAAGCCTGGCTGTGCCGAGGACGTCGCTTAGCCCTTCAAGCCGGAATTCGGAATGTGTCGTCTTCACAGCCCTCACATGCCGTAGTTGGACCTCCTTCAGCTGCAAGTTAGGAGGAAGATCCTTCTTCCTGAAGAGGGTTCGGTTCTAATTCGGCCCAGAAGTTTACAAGTTCGAGCGGTGAGGTCTGCATGTTTTGGTAGGCTTAGCCAACGAAGATCTCCAAGGCAGAGTTTCAGATTTTCACTGCGCTTCGTCAACCTCTTTGGCAGCGTGTTCGGGAGTTTGGTTTAAGGAAGTTCCAGGGTTCGAAGGGGTGCAGGGCGAGCTGCGGGAGTGGGGAAGGCAATGCCTGCCGTGCCTGCCTGCAGTGGTCGGCCAATTTCAACATCTCAAACTCGGTCTTACTCGAGAATGCTTGATTCATTTCGGTGCTGGGACCTTGCGGGTTTGCATGGTGCTGAAGCCTCAGAGTATTTGCAGCCCTGACACGAGCTCCGGTCACTCTGCAAGAAAGATCATGAACAGAGCTTTGCCAGTGCTGGTGTCGAGCCTCACAAATCTCAACTAGACTTACAGACCCGCAACGCGACCTCGTCGTGACGAATGCATGCAAGCTACAAAATCCCATGTTTGAGGTCCAGCCTCCCGAGCCCTGGCTGGGAGCAGTTTCCCACGTTGCCAATGCCAGGCCATAGTCTACAAAGGGCTTTAGGGTGAAAGTTCATAGCCTAAGAGACAGGGTTTGCAAAGAAGACAATTACCAAGCATCCATGGCAAGAGGAAATCGAAGGTTCACTGGCTGATGACCTTACGTGCTTCGCCGTACGTGCTTCACAGCCCAAGGACCCTTGGAAAGCAGGCGTTGCACTCTTGCAGCTTCCCGTAAACATGTGCCGGCGCCACCTGACACTGTCATGAAATCACCATGACCGAAGACCGCGCATGACCTTCACAAGCTATCCTCCTTCTGCCTGAGCCCAAGACGAGCAGCAGTAACGCAAAGGCTCATCAGCATGCACCGGTTGCGGCAGGCTGTCGTGCCGACAGGGAATGCGACGACAGCAAGAGCGTATGTACTCGTACCTTGCTGGGGCACGTGTTCAACTCGGCTTCAAAACATCTCTTGCTTCGGATCCGGGCTTCTCTGCAGCATCACAAACTTCTCGTTTCGGCTAAACCTAATTGCTTTCACGAGGCTGGATAGCTCGCTGCATGTTGTGTTAACTGAAGGTATCTCGCGATACAACGCTGGAGACAGCTAGGAAACTCGGGGTTTTGACTTGGATCTCCAGAACCGGGTTTCCTTGCAGGCATTCCGCTCTGTCGCCTCGGGTCACTCCCTTGGATCTGCAAACGAGTTGTGGCTGCCCCAAGTGGTCGCAACATGCTTCGCGACCGCAACTCGATGCTGCTTTGTACGATGCTGCGGGCTTACTAAGCCAGTTAAGACCGAGTAGTGGCACCAGTCAAGCCGCATTAGCAGCACCGAAAATTGTAGTGTAGCCGATTACACTTTTACAGAGCCAATGCACCCCGCTATCCATTCACTAGATTGTCCAGCTCCGCAGCGCTAACCTCGTCAGCAGGGTGTGCTGGACCCGTATGCGAAATCCTAGGCTCATAGATTTCTAAGTCTCCATCACTCTAAACGGGTCCAGGCTGTTCATGTCTTTTATACAGCAAGACAGAGGTGCGATGATGTTTGGGTCGCAGTGTGGCCTTTTCATGACCAACGAAGTTTGACCGACAGAAAGTGCCGAGAAATCCACAAATTCTCGTCTGTTGAGCACAGCCTGCAGAGCCCTGGCTGGGAGCAAAGCTTCCTGTCGATGCTAAGGGTGCTGTGTGCTAGCGTAGGATTCAGACTTCATGGTTCAGGCTCAGCAGCTGCAAGTGCTGCCAGAAGCATTGGTTCGCAGCCGCAGCGCCTGCTGGCACCGTCATGACTTCTCGGCGCATAACCGATGACACGGCTTCCAAAGAGCACGGACTGCAACTAGGATCTGCGCTAGTTTTGGTGTCTCCGGGTACGGTCCCATTCGCATCAGTCGATCGCGAGCGCCTGATTCGAATCGTACCCAGGCCAGTGCTGCTTTGCACGAGGCTACGACCAGCTGCATTGAAAATACCTCTCACTTTTCACAATGGCGGTACTTCTGGTCACACTTTCAGGCAGTCCCGCAGCACGGCAGCCCTGCCGAAGAAGAAGACAGTTGGAAGGATGGCGGGGTTCACAATGGCAACTTGTCGCAGCAGTTGTTTCGGTTAGACATCTGCCAGCGCCCACTGGCACTCCTATGAGATCGCAGAATCCATGATCGATGATCTCTCCTAACCTCCACGAGCTGTCCTCCCACCGCCCCCTTAGCCTGCGACCGGCATCAGTCAGGCAAGGGCTCATCACTACGCACCGGTTGTGAGAGGCAGCCTGTCGCGGCTGTCAGGCATACAGAGTATGGGATGACAGCAAGCGCTTTTGGACATTGGTGGGGTGTTTGTTCAATGCCACATTCAACTCGGGTTCAACAACACATCGGTTGCTTCAGATAAGGCTTCCTCTGCAGCATCACAACGTAGATTGGTTGTTTGCAGGAGGCTGCCGGTTGTGAAAGTGAGAGGATCCCAATCCATTGTGGCAAAGACGCAGCGGGTGCGAGCAGACATACTGGGAACTACAGTTGGAACTCCGGCGTGCTGACGTTGATGTCTGACATCCACGTTCCGTGCTGTGACAACTTCGGAAGGTTAGTGTCAGAAAAGTTCTGGCACGGTGATACCACACTTCTTTGCCAAGCAGGTCGCTTCAACCAGACCCAACCCTTCATTCCTCAAAGCTGTTGCTTTACCTTTACTCGTAGCCCCAAAGCCCTAAAGGTAGATAATCGTTCAGCTGCACTAAAACGGTTTGCTCTCGTCAAGCCGAGCCCTTCATCCTTCTTGCCAAGCTTGCCGACCTTTGCCTGAACACCTCGGGCGTCTTGCGACTTCCCGGGCTGGTCACGTGAAGCGGGCCTTACAGGTCGAGGATGAGGGCCTGGCAGAGGCTGTCAAACATGTTGCTGTTTGATCGTGCAAGGGCACCGGGGAACGCTGACGAATGGCCGCCGGATCGCCTGGAAGCCGAGTTCAAGTAGCTTCAGGGCTGTAAGCCAAAGTTCGTCTTGCGTGTGGGATTTACATCTTGTATTCCGTGCCGGCATTGCCCCGGCAACCCTTGCGTGCGTTACCGTTAGGGGTAAGATCAGCTTGATCGCACGGACGCCCTGGGAGAATTCTCGCCCAAGGCCCAAAGCTAGGACAAGTTCTTCCTCTTTGAAACTGCGCAACAAGTCCGTCGTACAGTGTCTGCATTGCTCTCACTTTGCCTTGTGCGAAGATCTGGCAGGGCACACAGATACATCGCTATGTCATACCGGCGTCATAACGAGCTCGGGCACTGCAACAAACGTCGTGTTACGACCGCCGCGGTGTTGACCCACAATGCTGTCGTAAGAAGTGTTGCAGTGACCACAATCGTGCCCCATCGCGGCTTTTTCGTTTGTGTTGTCCAATGCGACTGTGACAATGGGATTGCGTCATATCACGTTTCAGCTCCTGTGTCACTGTCTAACGATCTCGAACGGGAGCAACGCAAACAGCGCCAACGCAACCTTTGATGCTCCAGATGTGCTGGTGTGACCGACGTCACCAGCCAAGTCTATTGCCCCTGAGTGGTAAACGAGCCCTCAACTTGATGCGACTCTGTATGTTCTCGCGGAAGAAACAACTGAATCTGCCTGAATCACATGTTGGTATTTAACTGCAACTTGTGGCTGGAAATTATGCCGTATGCAGTAGTTCGTTGGCAGCAGTACGGAAAGAGCATCGTATCGTAGAATTGCGTAGAGCGGTTGATATATACGAAATATCGAAAGGAGAATAATAATTTACGATAATTATTATATTATGAATTTGAAACAGAGGTTGAAAAAGATTATAAGGGGCCCTAATTAATTATATACGAGATTTCTAATTTTCTAGATTACATAGAAATAATTCGAATCTATATTTTAAAAACATTTCAGAAGAATATATTCTCATAAATATTTGAAGAAGGATATTCCACTCTCTTAGTTTACATCATACGAAAAAGTTCAGATTCTATCCTTATCGAGGAGCTTGAAAATAATAATATGATAAGATATAGTACTTTATAATTTTCTTAATTCTATTTTTTTTATTATTTTTTCGATATATTGATTATTAGATAATTTAATTTCATTTTAGATAATGCGCTCAAATTGCATAATTCTTTTCTACGATATAGTAAATTGAAAAATAATCGCATGAAATTTCATTGATTAAAATTATCTGATAGCTGATATGATTTCTAAATATTTCTTACTCTATTTAGGAGGGAATTCGTTATCGCACTACAGGTCAAGAGATCTTTGCTCGAAATCTAAGATGCATAAATATTTTTTGATATGAGTTTTAGAAAATTATATTCGATATAATAGGTGCCCAAATTCTTTATGGATTGAAATTTGTTATCGCCATAGGTAGCTGAAGGACCGGATATATGGGGACGCCAATAAGGACGCTAGCCGATCATACCGTATGCAAGTTAATTTCTAGAGAATCTCGTAGAAAATTATTCTTAAATCTATATTTTAATAGCCAAGACATCCAGACCACCAATCGATATCTAATTATAGAATATATAAATATACCACCTTGCATTTCGAATCAAGCAAGACGAGAGCGTTGCGCACGTGAGCCTTTCATAACCAATATTCTCGAATTATAAAAGGACCGAATTGAGCGCATCGCCTTGGGGAGTGCCTTGCCGCTTAATCCCTAGCAACTTGCGCTTACCAAGATGAAATTTATTTATATAAAATTGACCAAATAATTTGCCAATATATCCCAGATTTCAGCGGCTATTTCTAGCGGGAGATTTCGAAAAAAATCTTATATATCCGCTATAATGATCACGCCACGATCAAGTCCAAATTCAATGCTATACGAATTAAAGTCCTGAATCATGGGCATGATTTGAAATAGAAAATAGAAAGATAATCAATCTAAAAATGAATTAGCAAATTATCTAATAAAATATCGATCATATATGAGATAAATGAATAATAAGGTGAAGAATATTTAATAATTCATTATTTGATTCCTGGAGCTTTCCATTTCGGGAGCACCGATATGGAGTTAATTCGCCATGAATTCCTAGGTACAGTGGCAAAGGAGTCGGGGACGAATGCCCTGGTAATCCGGGAATTATATAGAAATTGCTAAGCAATTATTAGATATCAGCATCATATATTATTTTCTATATCCGGTTTGCTAGCATACGATCCGAAATCGACCAGATGACACGTATTGTGGTACGCCAATTTTAGACATACCAGCGCCAAAATGGACAAATTCTGATCAAAATTCAAAACGAAAAAATTGCACTCAATAATCTATTGCTTAGCGCCATCTAAAATTACCCTAGATACTGGACCTACAGACGAGGACTACGCATGATTCCAGATCAAAGAAATATATGAATAAATCACGAAGGGGACACGTTGCATCGATTTCGAAATCAACGAAAAGAATCCCAGATATTATATTTTCCAATCAGGCACTGCAAATATTCAGGTCAAATCGCGCAACCCTGAGGGACTGCGATATGAAGTTCATCTCTCAAAATTACAGCAGGCCACGAAGCAAATCGAGCAAGCAAAACTTTGCAATTACAAGAGGACTCATATTCATTATTCAAATATTTATGCAATATGCCAGCATTAGATATTATATCAGATATAATCGGATTGCACATCTATGATCAAAATATTTGGCATACCGGACGACAGGAATATATTTCTTATTATTCTTCCATAAAGCAAGAAGCCTACGACCCGAGTTGCACAACTCATCACGAATATGCTCGGATCCTGGCCAAGGCACTTTAGTTTGAATATCAGACAGCAAGGAACAAAGGTCGCGACGACGGTCAGAAATTTTTCTTACTAAGTTGAGATGCCGCCTTCTTCGCCAGCCTTCCTTGAGTTGGTCAATTCTGCGAATAACGAATATAAATGCACCCGGCGCCAAAATCCATGCAGCAAGAGGAACAGCATCTGCACCGGAGATCTTATGCCCGGTCAGTACAGAAGCTGCTTTCTTTAAATTTTCACGGCAATCTCCCCTCAATGAAAATCGAGATATATAATAACGAGATTTTTCCTGGAGAATTTGGGGTCCCTGCAGCCTGCACAAGAAATATTTGGGATCATTAATTTTTGCTCCCTTTATGGTCTGGTTTCGGCCAGAGGGGAGTAAATCATATCCAAGGGGTGGATTTAGACGAACCTTCGAATTTCGTTATCTCTTCCATAAGACGGCACTGTTTATAAATAGATGTCGCCCTCATAAGGATCATTATCCAAAATCATTGCTCTGCAACCAACTCAAGGAGTTAATGGCACGGAGCATACGAGTGCATCTATAGAAAGGCTGCAGCTTGTAGCCATCAATATCTAAAAATCTATATATCTCTTCTGAAAAATATCGTGAAAAATATGCTATTTTATCTATATATAAAAATATATCCTATCGCCCCTTTTATAAAGGGAACGGAATAATAAGTCAAAAATTTCCCATAAGCATGAGAAAATCAGATATATTATTCCACTTCCTTTTACCAATTTGAAAAATACGAAAATTGAGTAATAGAAATTTTTGCAGAGCAGCTTTTAATGCCCGCGAGATACCTAGCTCCGCAATGCCATGTGCCATTCAGAGAGGATTCTTTATAATATCAATCTCAGGGCAAAACAAATGGGGTAAGGAATCGTCCCGGTCAATTTTTCAAGCCTCGGTCAACTTCTTGATCTAGAGGTGAGGCTCGAGATTTGACGTTCAAATTTATGGAGATAGATGAGGTAGGTATCATTATTTAGATCATTTATAATTTATAAAAGAGATAAGTAAGGAATTCAAAATTTTCGATATAGGATATTTATACGAGAATTTATGGATCCTGATTTCTATATCTAAATTCGAGAAAGATAATCGACGTGCCATTATCAATCTTCCTTTTCCCTCCCAAATATATAATCCTCCTAGATTTCATTTGATTTTTCCACGATCTATTCTGGCAAAATAGATATTATAATATATCTCGCCTTTCGGTATCAACATATGGTGCCGATTTTTATTCATACAAAGAACTACCAACATACTCATCTTCACTAGCCCACTCAATATCTCGAGAATTGGAGCTGACATAGATTGGACGAGAATTTTCAAGATATCTATCTAAATATTTGAGATTAATTTTCTATATTATGCTATCCGCAAGAGATAATGATAGATAATAAGATATTTATCGGAAATATCTTTCAATTATCCTGCCTCAATAGAATAATCTTGATATTATCTTTATAATAGAAGGCAATCGATTATAGATTTATAAGATGACATAAATATTCATGATAAAGAATAATAATTAGCGAAATCATCTCCATCCTTTGCTCTTTGATCTAGATCGATTTTATGATAATAATTATATTGATGGGGGCAAGATAAATTATATCACGCAAATCATAGAAGATTCTAGATTATTTTCTTGAAATCATATGGAGGAAATTGAGTCATAAGTCAGCAATCGGTGCGGGGAGCAGATATACGATTATATGATCTATTAAATCTATTATGATCATCTTAATTCAAATTATTTGACAGCCATATATCCGGAGGGAAATCATCTTCTTATTATAAGCATCCAGAAGGAGGAGGAGATTGAAGAAATAAAATATAGATAAGATCAGAACGAGATATGTCATTACCTCTCCATCCATGATGGGTGAAATAACTCGGATTGCCTGGATTTATATACCCGCCATCCTGAATGAAATCGACAGAAGAATACGACGATTTCCGAGGGAATCATTTAAAGGGATATATTTTATTATGCCATGCATTATGCGTGGCGGGTGGCGAGCATCCCGCTGCCATGCCGGATTCATTTTGGGAGCTGATAGAAATTATTAGCCGCAAAAAATATTAATATATCCAGAAAAGAAAATATAAGAAGAAATCTAGCATAAGAAGAATTCGAATAATATCCAAGCAAGTTTATATTCTGAATACAAAAAATATATGAATAAATGATTGCATCATCAGAATCTGGGAAGATAAATAGTCATATAGTAATCACGACAGACCCTATGATCCGATCTTTTTTTATATATAATCGATAATACGCATATTCCGTGCCGAAATCCTGAAGGAAAATTCCATATTTTATTATATAACTTATTCCAATATTTCGTGCAGATCATATATATTTTTTGATCTGATTTGAGCACCCAAGAAGATTTTCTATATTAGATATAGGTGCCTCTTCTAAGCAGCCAAATCCATCTATTCCGAGAAGTCCCTGATATCTAATATATATATATATATATTCGTGTGGGCATAGGCTTGTGTGTCTCTCTATGCGTCTCTCCGTGCGTCTCTCTATGCGTCTATTTGTGCGTCTGTCTGGGTCTGTGTTTGACTGGATATTTATTTATGTATCTATCTGGGAATCTATCTGTATATCTATCTGTGCGTTTGTCTGTGCATTTGTCTATATATCTGCCTCTGCGTCTGTTTGGGCGTCTCTGTGTATTTCTTTCTAAGTGATTTTCTATATTTATGGACGGATCTCTTTGTACGTCTCTCTATGAATTTGAATCTATATTAGCGCCTATATATTTATATTTCTATATCTATTATGAGATTTATCTTTTTTATCTATATAGGCGAAAATCTATCTATCTAGTTAATTGGAAAATTCCTGATTGGCTATCTAATTTATATATTCGAATTCTATGATAATTATTCTCATATACTTAAATGAATTATTAATATAAATATTATAAATCTTCCATATTGATTTAGATTTGGAGAATATTCTCTAAGAAAACTGAATCGGATTTCCTATCTTTTTATATGTGCCTCTGATCCCTGAAATTTTGATATTTGGAGCATTTCTTATTGAAAATCTCTCGCTTACTTATCTCGCGATACTAAAAATCCGAATTTTTATTATTGGGGGCACTTCTTTCTCGACATTCAAATTTCAGAAATTTGGTAGTTTTAGGGGGATTATATTCTCGATAATAAAATTCCGAAATTTTGGGAGCGCATGCTCACGAATATCAAATTTCTAGGCTAATTAGAATAAATTTATTATATCAAAATATCAAAATTTTAGTACCGCGAGCTTCAGTGCCGTCCTTTCTGAATGTAAGTATCTCTGGGTGTCTGTGTGTGTTGGTGTGTGTGTGTGAGTATATGTCTCTGAGTGAATATTTATATCCGTCTATTTGCTCGTTTCCCTGTCTCTCTGTGCATCTATCTGAGTATCTCTCCGTACGTCTCTCTGTGGGTCTCTCTATAGGTCTCTCTGTGTGTCTCTTCGTGTATCTGTTTGGGTCTGTGCGTCTAAGTTTGACTATCTATATTTGCGTCGGTCTGAATATTTATATATATATATATATGTGTCTATTTATATATTTTTGTATGTGTATTTATGTATTTGATTATGGGTCTCATTATGAGTTTGGTTGGATATTCGCGCTTATTTTTCTAAAGAATGATCTATTATAGAATTTATCTGGCTTATCTGTATTGGCGATAATATTATTTGGAGGTTGCTTGCTCATCTAGTTTCATATAATTCGGATTCTATGATAATAATTCTCCCATAATTAAATGAAATCTTAAATTAAATCTTATAAATATTCCATATTGAATTTGAATTAAAGAATATTATATATTCAAATAGAATCGTGATGGTCGTCTCGATTTTTTTGGGCGTCTCCTGGGCCCTTCTTATTTCATCTATTGGCGCACTTCTTCTTGAAACTGTTTTGCTTATATTTCGCGATATTAAAATTTCGGAAATTTTAATAATGGGAGCATTATTTTATCGATATTTAATTTCTCGAAATATTGGTAATTTTTCGAAATCTCGCGGCATTAAAACTTTGGAATTTTAGTAGCTTAGGGGATCCCAGTCCCGATAATAGAATTTCCGAAGTATTGGATAAATATGCTGACGATCATAATATTTCCGAGATTTTTGGGATATGCTCACGACCATGAAATTTCTAATATTTTAGTCTTGCAAGCTTTAGTGTCGTATTTTCTGAATATAAGTCTCTATGTATCTCTCTGCGTCTCTCTCTCTGTGTGGGCGTGTGCGTGTGTCTCTGTGCGTGTTTCTGCGTATGTGGGTATAGTTGTCTGGGTGCGTATTGATATTTATGCGTCTCTCTATATATCTCTCTAGATATTAATTTATATATTTCTCTATGCCTCCTTCTATATATATATCTCTATATATCTATTTATATATTTATTTATTCATTTTATTAAAGTCTATTATATTATTTATATACCTATTTATATAGTTCTCTAGATATTTACTTATATATCTCTCTAGTAAATCTACATCTCTCCCGGATCTATATATTTCTTTCTATATTTATCTATCTATCTAATTTTATTAGATTTTTCTATAAAAATAAGAATATTTATATTTAAGAAAGATTTCTAAAATAATGAAAACTTCTATCAGATATATTTTTATATAAAGAAATAAGATAGGATTAAGAATATATAAAGATTTTATTCTATGAAAATAGAAATCATTCATATTATTATTTCAATTTTATATTTCTATTTTAATTA
>CAJNDV010034520.1:0-29613 GCA_905221635.1 Symbiodinium sp. CCMP2456 | reverse complement strand
TTGCCAGGACGCTCCTTCGCCGCACGACGGAGGGGGCAAGTTGGACCAGCGGTGTGCTCGGAGCTACAGTGGGGGCTAGAGCAGATCCGCGTAGCAATGCTATGCTCCTCCGGACCATTCCGAGCACACCATGACAAAAGAGCGTCTGCGTGCTTCATTTCTCAGAGCTTAAGTTGGTCGCTAAGGAAACTAAGATAGTCAGAACTACGGTGGAACCGCGAAACTGTTCAAGCAGTGGAAGTCCAGAGTTTGCAGCGCTCATAAGTGTGTTGAGTCTGCAGGCATCGGTGAAATTTCGGCTGGTCTGTTGGATTCTTGTGGTGTTATTTTGTCTTTCTTGAGTCTTTGCGAAGTCTCTACCAAAGTCTCTGTGGAGTTTGGGGCGGCTTTTCGGAGTGTCTCTGGAGTCTGCTGAGTTACGGTTAGGTTTGATTTTTTGGACGCAGAAACGACTGTCTTCACCGCAGTCTCTCCTCTTGCAATTCAAGCGGACTCGACCGGATCAGCGGAAGTCGAACCTCCCAAACCTCGACCCTGCCAGGCCGCACTATGGTCCAAAAGATTTTGCATGGATTTTTCGCGCACTTTCGTGCCTTCTAAAAGCCAGCTCTGGGGCTGCAGGGCCGCGTTTTGGAGAGGGTTGCGGCCGGAGTGGGGAAGAAGGACTTACGCTATCAACGAAACAGCCAGAGACTACACTCTAACAGAACGCAGTTTGGAAAAACTGATATAAGAGAGAGTCGGTGCTGTATCTTATTTTGCGGTACAAGGTTTCATGTTTTTGTTTGCCTCGGCGTTGCAGCGGTCAGTTGTTGAGTTCAGTTTTCGATAGTCGTCTTGAAAAGCAACAGTTGTTGCTAAACTTGCGAGGTTTGGAGAATGACCTTTCTTGGGGTGAGGTGGCTTGTCACTGACCAGAAAGGAATCCACCGCATCGGCAGAGCTACACCTGAAGTGTTTCACGAGTAGGTCAACTCGCTGCCTTGTGCGCTCAAGTATCTTTCCCAGCTGACACTGAACCCTTTCTCTGTACGCATGTGGCGCAACAGACTTGCTGGCCTGTCCATCTGAATGGCAGACGTGGTGGGAGTCATAGACGGGTCGATGCCAGGTACCGTCCTCCTGACCTTGGTCGCTCTGACAGCTACACTGGCGGCTGCATTAAGTCCGATTCCGAGATCAGTTGAAGAACGCAAGCACACCACTAGCAACCCACTCGTAACCGTCGTCATCCGTAAACATCGGCCATCTTCTGGATCTGAGGTGGCCCACAGTCTACAGATGACGTGGCTTTGCTTCAAAGGAGCACTGGGACATGCATTGCAGTCTGAATATTGCCATCTCTTGTTGCATTGTGAAAGCTTTTTGTGGCAGCCGCGAATTGAGACTTGTAGCTGGCTCAATGTCAAACGGTGGCTCCGATGTGCTGTTGAAACCGCAGCTGTGACCTGATTCTCTGGGTGAAATCTTGTGAATTGATGGAGGACTGGTGCGCCGACTCTGAAAGAGCTTTCTGCAGAAGAGTTGCTCGCAGAAGATGAAGACGCAGAGGATTAGACGGTGCATGTTACATTTGTTTGTGCCCCGAAACCTTTCGGGATGAAACCATCGACCACAACAACAACAGCAACATCAACAGAAACAACTGAAACAACAACTGCTGCTGCTAGTACTACTACTACTACTACTGCTGCTGCTGCTGCTACTACTACTACTACTACTACTACTACCACGACCACCACCACAACCACCACTACTACTACGACTACTACTCCTACTACTACTCCTGCTACTACCACTACTACTACCACCACTACTACTACTACTACTACTGCCACTACTACTACGACTACTACTACTACTACTACTACTACTACTACTACTACCTCTACTACTCCTGCTGCTGCTGCTGCTGCTACTACTTCTACTACTACGACTACGACTACGACTACGACTACGACTGCGACTACTACTGATACAACTACTACAACCACCACCACGACCACCACCACAACCACCACTACTACTACTACTACTACTACTACTATTACTACTACTACTAGTACTACTACTACTACTACTACTACTACTACTACTACTAGTACTAGTACTACATCTATCACAACAACAGTTATTGCTACATTACTTCTTCAGCATCTACTTGTCTGTTGGCTACTTCTATTGATGCTACGACCTGCAAATCACAAGAAGCAGAAGCAGAACCTACATGAGTATCGCAATATCAGTTACAATATTTCTACTTTCATTTGGAGATGGTTATAGTCAATTATAGTTGTTGTTATTATGACTGGTGGTCGTGGTTTTGTAGTCGTGGCAGCAGTAGCAGAGGCTGCAGTTCCAGTAGCGATAGTCGTCGTCGTTGTCGTCGTTTTGGTGGCGGTCTCGGTGTTGCTCCTGCACAAGGAGTATGGGAAGCCGACGTTGCCAGAGTAGTCGTAGTGGTGATCGAAGCTGTGTCGCAGCAGCGGCCGCGGCAAGCATTATCAACTATCTGAGGAAACTGCTGTAGTGCCATTTCGATTGTAGTTGACACGTTTTTTCATCTGATCCTTTTCCCTGGGCTGCAGCCCTCAAATTCTGCACTTGCCAGGACCTGTTCGAACCTCTGGAGCCCCTCAAGGAGCCACTGAATCCACAAGCAGGCTTGGCAGAGGGTCTCAGCCCAAGCCTCAGCCAGGAAGAATTTCGAGTGCCGCTCTTTTGCATCCAGAAACAAGATGCACCGTGTGGGCTTAGTTGTTTTTTTGTCAGGCCCATGCGTGGTTGCTGGATCTTGTCCTGAAGCCTGAGCAGAAGTGCAGCAGCCATAGTAATATCTTCTGAGTAAGCGGCCTCCAAAGACGGGGCATGCAGGATACCCCGTGTTTCAGCACGAGTCTGCAGCTGGCCTCACGCGAAGTGGGGCAACGGTGGCTTGTACTGCACCGTCCATGCTTGAAGTCGGGCGGCTTTACAAAGAGTGGATGGCAAAAAAAGGCGTCTGTAGCGGTGATTGTGCTTCTGCCTCCAAGTCATTCGAGCTTGAGTCAAGGTTTTTGATGTTTCGCCCGTTTGTGGATATTCGAGCCACGAGCTTCAACTAGTTGATAGGGACAGATCTTCTGCAATCCGTTTCTCGCCATGGGGTGCTGCCAGTCATGAGCCCAAGCTTGAGTTGGTTGCTTCAGGCGGTTGGGCACCGCAGCCACGAGGTCTGGACCAAACACGAGCGACCCTTCCAAGCCGCTTGGAGCAGAGAGCTTTCTTGGAAGCCAGTGATTGGACGTCAGTGCCAGGCCAGTCTTCCACAACAAGCACATGAGCGATGACGAGCGGGAGGCAAGAAGAAAGGCGGCCCTCCCCCAATTCCACGTTGACACTTCTCACGTCCTGGCACCATGTGCCAAAGATCTGCCAGGCAGCAGCACAGGCAGCAGAGCAGCGTGCGCAAGACCTGCCTCACGGGCTCGCTGACCTCCGAAAGCGTGTGTTGCTGGTGACGCTAGCTGCAAGCCGCTGGCACTTGATTTTTGCCAGGGCATCGAGAGGAGGCGTCAGTGGGAAGCCGGCGAAGGCATGAGAGCTTTTTCGGCGGGCGAGCGACCGAGAGAGCTCAGTGTCGAGGCCGGCGCTTCCGAAATTAAGAACGAGCCTGGGGCCTGGACATGGACGCTCGGAAGATCATCGGCTGCAGCTCGAATCTTGCACTGAGTCTGAGGCAAGGCATGATGAGACCGGGCGACTTCAATTAGCATGCATTTGAGTCGGAGGTGCGCCGTCTGTACAGAGCACCCGGGGTCTCACATCTCAGCTGTAGTAGTGGCGCCGCTTGCTGCACACATTTGCCCCTCTGCTTGAGGAAGCGTTCAAGATGCTTCTTGAAAGGGGGGCGGACCCTAATTTGATGTTGAGGTGGCACTCTGTAGTCCGGAGTCAGGATTCGGTGCTACAGTTGCCGGTATGCGCAAAAGACGTGGTGTTGATCGCCAAAAATGGTGACACCATGTTGTAGGCAGCCCGGCTTGCGGAGTTTCGAACTGCAGCAGTGGTATGATGAGCGGTCGCAACTGTTGTGTGTGTGTGTGTGTGCCTTGTCGGCTCCAGTAGGAGGGACAGACCATGCTCCTCAGCAGCCATGGAGCTCGGCTGGAAGATCAGGTGCGACAAATCCTGGGGTCTGCACTCTTGGCTCTTTTGCATTGCCTTTGGCCAGAGTGAACAGGGCAACCGCCGCTGCAAACAAAAGCCTGGTTCCGTTGTCGCGAGATGAGGCGAGGTTAGATCCGTTCCAGACTTGGCTCACTTCTGATAGCATCGGTTTTGCAAGATGTAGTCTTTCTCTGTTTGGACCTTGATTGACTTCTGTCTGGCTGAGGCTGTTAGGTGCCACTATTCGCAAGATCTTCGGGTCACAGTGGTACTACGGACAGGCCCAAACTCAGACTTGATCGTGCCCTGCATATTGCTGGCTTGTTTTCGCAATTCGACCAGACAGGTCATTGCCATTGATGCGGATGCAAGAGACCTGGTAAGATTTGTGAGGCATCTGGCCTGCAAGCAATCTATGAGAGTTGGAGCGAGCTTGAGGCGGCATCTGGTGAAAGGGCTTATCATGTGGCCTATGAGGACTTCACATGCCGGTGCATAGATGCCGGGCACTGCAGGTCATCAAGAACGAACAAACTCTCCACGGTTGCATGTCGCTACACAATGTCAATGTCAGTTCCTGACTTTCACACAACTCGAAACCCTGTCCCTGTCCGCAAGGGTTCCCTGCCCTGACCGGCGCTTTCTTCCATCATAGCAGCATAAGAAGACGGACCGGACAGCGCATGCTGCGTGAGCTAGGAAGGCCAGCAGGAACCTTGCCATAGCTGGCACACATCTTGGCCTTGGTGGGAGAGAGCTAGTACATCTAGAGTGCGAGCGCCGCAGACGCCACTTGAGCGCCTTCGGAGCTCGTCGCAGGACGGAGACGAAGAGCACCTCAGCGCTGTCGAAGTCAAGCACTTCCTTGCCAGCCGCCTGGCCTCATCTCGGTGTCTCGCTTGTTTCAGCCCATGCCCAGGCTGCAGCCGCGCGCTCTGCTCGACCTTCGGAGGCTGGTCGCTCCACGCGGCCTTCGGCAGCAGGCCGCGGAGCCGCGGAGCTGGACAGAGCGGGACAGGCTCTGCTCCCTCTGCCGAGAAGGCACCCCGCGGCCCAGCTTGGCTCCGATGCCCTCGGTGAGACCGTCACGAGGCTGGCGCGGCATTCTGTTGCATTCTGTTGCAGCTGCTCCGCTGCTCCAGCGCAGGTCCGGCACGTCCTGCTCCAAAGCCAATGTGGGGAAGAAGCCTCGGAGAGGCCGGGGCAAACAGAAATCAAAGCTAAACGCCCGGGGACTCTGTGGGTTTTGGGTGATGAACAGCTACTTGGCGAGTTCATTTTCTCGAATAATTCAACTCGTGCCTAGGAGATCAATCGAAAACCAACTGTTTCTCTGCCTTCACGTGGTCTCAAACAATGCCTGTCATAACGCAACTTGAATGTTTTCGAGTGGGGTTCAGCAAGTTGGAATGAGATTGCTGGCGTTTGCGCCGATTGTCCAGGTCGCTGTCAGCTCGAGGTTTCTCATTTCGGTGCACGTTCGGTTCGCGATGGCGTCTCTGAAAGAAACTTGTCCAATGAACGTTGCACGGGTGCAGTACTCTGCTGTTTTCCGGCAACGACACTGGCAAGACGGGAACTGGACATAGCTGTCGTTTATGTTCAGATGCTTTGATTAATGGGGCCTGCGGAGTGACGAGGCAAAGGTGCCCTCATTCCGAGGCCCCTTCGCCTATGTGGTGAGCATGCCGCGGAAGACTGACTTTTCTTGAGAGTCCATGGGTTTTTTCGACAAACGCTACATCGGGCCCTTTGGATAGACAGGGGTCAAGTGCCTATAAGTAGTCCTCGTGGAACTGGCCGTTACTCGAGGCATGACGGCGTAAGCTGGCAGCTCAACAAGAGCACTTTACAACAAATGCAGAAGACGCGCAAGGAGGAACGACAGGAGCAGCCGACATGACGGGATACAGTAAGAGTCGAAGTAGGAAAGGTAGGAAACAGCACTACTGGTCTGGTCCTAGGAGTGGAACAGTTTAGTCTGGACATGCGGACCCGTTTTCACCTGTTGCAGGTCAAGTTCGCCTCTGTGGGCCCAGCCTTCGCAGCAGTTGCGATGGGCTTGGTCATGGCCGGTCACCTAGAGACAGAGAGTTTTCTCATCAGCAGTCGAGTAACATGCTCCACAAGTGGACAAGCATGAATCAAGTATCATGCCTTTCTTCGCTGCTTTGCCTCAGGTACTCGGCTCCATGTGCCTGACCTGTTTAGCAAGTGCGACGCTCGGCACTGGCTGCAAATGGGATGGAGGGGGCGCGGGATGAGCTCCTCACAGGTAGCCTTTACCGTGCCGGAGCAGGTGACGTCGTTTCCGACCTGAGGCTCAGTTCTTGTTGCTTGGACTCGCACGGTTGATGGAATCAGAGCAGGCCAGGCAGTCTTGGCACACATTTACCTCCTTGGGTGCACTTCTCAGACTGGTGACCGTGCTGTCTCCTCTTCCGTTTGTGCAGCATTTCCGAGGCACAAGCCGCCCCACCGGAGGTTGCCGGAAGTTCGTTGCAGAGATCTGTGGAAGTCTGCAGCAGCGCTGGAGGTGCCGGCTGTGTCGGCTCATTGGCCCCTGCCCTCGGTGGAGGCTTGGGGGTCGGGGTGTGAGTCTACAAAGGGAAGGCATGGCAAAGTTCATGCAGTCTAAAGGTACAGGCCACCCTTTCCTGCAGCGATCTGCAGGATGTAGAAGAGCCCGCTCCACCCAAGGAGGCTCCTGTTCCGATCCCCCCGGCAAGGGCCTTGGAACATCCGAGCGATCACGATCGCTCCTGCGATCATTCATGCGGATCCAAGGAGCGAGAGATAGCGACCGAGATCGTGACAGATGACGTTGAGATCTTCGTGGACGTGCCAAGCCAGGCCGGGCCACAGGCCTCAGGTGCAAGATGTTGTCGGGTACCTCAGAGACACTATTGGAAGGTAGTCTCACCGAAGAAGTTCAGTCACTAGTCACTCATTAACTGCTAAAACAGCTACATCTGCGAAGTCTGTTTGGGGGTTTTCTGCACGGCCAGTGCCAGGCAGACGACACCACGAGCGCGCTGCACACGAGCTTGCTAAACGAGGCAAGCTACGCTGAGCATCTGGAGCCGGCAGGAGGACTGCCATGGGAGGCCCCCCAGATGCCCCAACGTGTGAGATCCACAATGTGAAAGGAGGTGCAGATGCCGAGTCGGTCGCGGTGCAGACGGCAGATGACGAGCTAGCTGCCGCAGCTGCTGCGCTCGTTGAGGCGAGGGCCTGCGATTCTTCGCTTTAAGGGCACTCGGGCACTCAGGGCAAAGCGGTGCAGTTTCTGCAATGTGGCAGGCTTCCGGTTTGGTGGTGCGCGTGGCTGGGCGCGCGTTTGTCCGCATGCTGGAGGAGGCCGAGATGTGCACCCCAACAGTCACCGACCTCGGATTGGTGCCGAAAGCGTCGCATTTTTAAGGCCTGGCATTCTCTTCTTGGCGGTGTGTCTGCCACGCTCTGCAGTGCCGTGGGAGTTTCAGGCTGGATGCAGCGTGTGTTCATTCAGCAACGAATGCTTGTCTTTTCCGTGAGCGGTGTGCTATACTCGTTACACTGCAAGGAAGCGGGGCGATGTGAAGGTAGGCAAATGTAGGTCTAGGCAACAGGAAGTTACGGTGGCCGACAGGCAGTGGCTTATACGGCACAGACTAAGCAGCACGATTTCAATTCACGATTATTGGTGGTTGATATTCATCTATGCCCAAGAAAAGCATCTGCCTTCATAACGAAAGCAGGCTTCCCTGAGACGTGGCAGGTTCGGAGTCCATAGAAGCTGTACAGCTGGGAGCAAACGACGAGGCCAGAGATCTAAAAAGGTCAAGCATGCGTGGATTTTGGCGGGGGAGATTGCTGCGAGGCCGGCAGCGCAGGCCTGGAGTCGCTGATGACCTCGGCATTGGTGGCCTGTGCCGGTGCCAGGGCCTTGAAGGGAGCGAAACTCAGCACAAATCCAGCGTTTCAAAAGTGGGGGCAGCGAAACACAGAGGTCATGACCATCTTGGTCAGCATCCGCCCGGCGGAGGTGCTAAGGATGTGAGTTTGCCAGCGAAAAAAAACGGCATCTTTTCAGGATGTCCCGACACCTCTGCACACGATCCCACGTCCAGAGGCTTCGCAGTTTGTGTGGCGGTTGCAGGCAGCAAAAGAGAAGAGTCCGCCCAACATTTTTCGGAACTTCCCAGGCTAGTGCCTGGCCCGGCCAAGTTACGGCTTCTCCCATGAGGCGTCCGGGTGGTCGCCTGCAGTTTCGCATCGCATGGCGTGGACGGCGATGCAAGGCCCTTTCTCGGCAAGCCCAGTCCGGCTGCTCACTTTCCGTCGCCCCATGCGCTGCCACCGACGGCGCTTTTGCATCATCAGGCTGTGGGAAAGGGGGTTAGGGGCGGGAGACTCATCGATTAGCCCGGCCGTCACAGGCAGCTCGACAGTCGCTGCACGCAGGGTGCCCAGATGCTCGCGCACCGCGAGAAGCTTGCATCAACCAGGTAGCCGGAGTGGCAAGACCTGTGCCGAGAGAGAGAAGTTTGCAGCACATCTTCCGCAAGAGCCACGATTGTTATGGGGCTGACACATACCCGAAACACATGACTTCAACTACTCCCGGACAGAGTTGCAAGACCGCTCGATAAAGCCTTCGAGCATCACGTGCGGCAATGATAAGCAAGGGGTTTGCTTCACCTTTTTACAAAAAGAGGGGCAAAAACTTGACGTACAGAGGCATACCTGGCATCTCAATCGATGGCAAACACTTGGGCCAAGTGGGATTTTTTCTCGACCTTAGCGCCGGCAGTTCTCTGACTCCAGGAAATCTGTTGAGCTAGCGCAGCGAGGGCTCCTACTGCCACTGAAGGCATGTAACACTCCCGCTCGCGCAAAGACCACCCTGGATCAAGTGAAAGTGGAGGACTGGCATCGTCTTGAAGCAACGGAGCGAGAGATTGCCAGTTTCTATGGCAGATTCCATCCACGCCGGCACCAGAGCATCCGGCAGCCAGGACCGACACATGTGCAGTCCTAATCCTGCTCCAAGACTGGGTGTGCAGGACGTCTCTGATGTCCCGCTTGGGGCGCACCCCGGCACCAGCCTCGTCGTTTTCGCTTCGCAAGAAACTCTAAGCTTCGGTGCCGCTCTCCACATTTGGCTAAGGCAACGGCTGCTGCAGTGCCACCAGGTGCTTCCGGGATGCACTGGGCACAGCAGACAGCACAGAGTTTCGAGCACAGGGGACGCCTCTCAGCGCCGTCCACCGCCACCTCCCCCTGTGAGCTTGACCGTAGCGCCCTTACCTCGCCTCGGTGGTTGAAGTGTGCGACAGTCCACGGCCGAGGTCGAGCCAGCGCCCCAGCAGATGCCGCCGCAAGCTGAGAGCCGTGTTTGTAGGGAGAGACCTAATGGTGGGCTAATTTTGCTGCTTCACGAAGAACTGCAGCGTTCGGTAGAGTCTCCATGATGAAGCATGCAATCATTCCGGGTAGTCACGTGTGCCAGAAAGTCTTTTGTTGCAGTGGCCCAAGAGTGTCGAACACCTGACACGTCAGAGTCAAGTTTGGGAAGCTGTTGCTGCAAAGCCGAAATCCAGTTACGTTCTTTGGGGAGGTTGTTCGTGTGTCCCTTCTTGGGCTTCGGTCCCCGATCTGCCGATATCTTTGTTCGCATGACAGCCGCCAAGCCACGCTTTCATGCAGGTGTTTCTTGTCGTAGCGAATTCGATGGGGAAAAGACAAACGACTGAATGATCCCTCCCACAGCCCACTCATGCTTGCGCTACAAGGTTGAGAAGCCACGCCAAGACTACACCGCAGCCGCAGGCTGCTCCTTTATCCAAGGAGATGCGAGACACGTCATTTGTCATTGGGTCTGAATGTTTCTTGTCTCCTGGTGCGATCGTGTGCAAGTCACATCAGTCCTTCTTTCCGCACAAGCGACTTGTCATTGCTTGAACCTCAGGAGGACGCTTGCGCCCGCTGCGGGTCAGTGCTTCCAGCAGACGACAACTTCTGTCGGCACTGCGGGCAGCAGAGGGGCAAGAGGTCTTGTCAGGCCTGGGTTCTTCGTCTGTGATTCTCCTCGAACCGTGTGCAAGCCTTGAGAAGGTTCCGGCAGCAATGCCTCCAAGTGGTCCCGTTGCCCACGTGCGGAGCTGAGAGTTCGTTGCCGGCTTGACACAGTTTTCTGCAGGGGGGTCGCTCCATGTGTATTTGGAGGGTCTTGTTTTGAGGGATTCCTGGGTCGAAGTTCCAGTCTTCAGATCCCTGAGGGTCAGTCTGCCTTTGCCAAGGCTGGCCGAGCGAAGTCCAAGCAGGCGGACAAATCGCGCTTTCGGCACACGAAGGCACTGAGCAAGCTGAAGGCAGGACTCGAAGCTGCTAAGATCTGCAATGTCTGCTGCAAGAGGGGCCGTGTCGACATGCCAGGAGATGGGTTACGACGATAGCGAGGAAGTTCGAGAAGCTCCTAGGCTGCCAGTGGCAAGTCACACGGTCAGATGCAGCATGGAGTCGCGCCTGTTGCAGAAGCAGTGCGTGGTGAGGTCTTGACGAAGTGCAATGGAGATCTGAATGCTGCTTTGAGAGAGATCACCGGTCCTGGCACCCGCGCCTAGCAGCATGTCCAGCACGATCATCGACGACCAGTAGTGCAGCAGTGTTGCTAAGGGCCAGGAATCAGCCCACGCAAGTCCCTTAAAGAATCCCTTAAAAGTCGTGTCGTGCAATTCGATGCACTGCATACTTTAAGCCGGCAGAGAGTTCGGGCCATCAGTGCAGTGACCGTAGTCGCGAGTGTGACGTAGTGCATAGACGTCTAGTAATGTCCGTCCGAACTCCGAGCAAATTGGCGCGGTCCAGGAGGCCGGGCGAGGACCGGCGCCTGGAGGCCTGGAACGAGCCGTCGCTACGCGAATTAGTTTGGGCCCGGCCGTTTGCACGCTCGCGTTGGATGGGCAAACGACCGTGTCTCTTCGCAGATGCGCTCGATTGGAGGGATTGAGCTTGCAACTTCGTCCCGCAGAGGTTTGCGTTAGGCTCCGCAAAGCAGGACCCCCTCCAACCCTCATCAACCCTCCACCTCCCGAAGCCCAGTATTCTCACTCACGACTTGGGACCCCAGCTGCCGCTGAGACCCGGTGTCTCAAGGATCACAAAACCTGCGGAATCTGAACATCTCGCACTTGCGCCATGGCATCCCTCGAAGTGGCGCGCGTTATGCAAGAAGCCGCGCAGATGGTGGACGAAGCTTGGAGGGAGCTCTCAGGCTCAGGCTCGCCGCCTGTCTCGGTGGCCCGAGATGCTCTTCCGTGTTGCAGAGGTGTGGCAGGGGCAGAGGAAGGAGAGTCCCAAAAGTCGCCCTCCTTTCGAGCTCGCGCCCGAGGGAAGGTTTCTCCACATGTGCAAAGCGATTGCGCAAAGCTTTTCCTGCAGGAAAGCCTGCGGACGACAAAGAGAAAGCCGGGGTGCCCATGACATCCCATGACCATTTGTCGACAGAAGTTCTGACTGCAGAGAACCGAAGCCCGAAGCAGTTGCTCAGGGGAAAATGGAACGGCCGTGTCTCTGACTTGACCATGAAGGAGTACCGTGACATGAAGCCGCTCAGCTCCAGCTATCCTTGTCCTGCGAAGCGGCCAGTGCGGTCTTGTCAAGGTGGGGCATGGATGCAGTGGCCTCAGCTTCACCAGCTCAAGGTCGTTTAGAGTGGGACGCCCAGACCCACAGGCCGGCTACAGGGCAGCTCTGCGCGTAGGGCACCGGCTTCAGCCGTCCCCGCCAGCCTTGGCGGATCCTTCGCAAAATCGTGCGACGGCCGAGGCCAAGGTGGAGCATGCGTGGATCTCTCTCGAAGCCGCTTAGGGCGAACTCGGACGTTCGATGCCCAGATGCCAAACAGCAAGTTCTCACGACCTGTGCAGCCCTTGCATACCAGGGCATGTTGCCTACAGACCCCGCGCGAGCCTACGACGCGCACGGGCCTTGAGCTTCATTTCCGTAGCTGTAGGAGCATGACATGCTTGTCAGTTGCTACAACACGGCGCCCAAATTCACCATCGGCAAGTCGCTTATCGGCGTCCGAAGCCTCAGAGCTTCTGGAGCTGTGATCTGCCGGTTGCAAGAGATCTGCCGGAGCCGTGACGAGGCCGCTGACCCCTTGGCGAACAACCCGGGTCCGCAGTATCTCGTCCCAAGCACGATGCCGGGCAGCCGAGACTCTTCGTGGTGGCCACATCAGGTCCTAAGTTGTTTTCGGCCCCAGAGGAATCCATCTGGTCATCCGACCATATGGAAGAACTCAGGAGTGCTTCAGGGAGCTCTATGATTGCCAACTGTCCGTCCTTGGCTCTACTTGGCATGCGAGGAGCAACGTTTGGCTCCGAGACGCTCCAAGTGAACGATGAGGACGTGACATCAGACCTTGCGGATACTCAACACCTACACTGCGTGTTCATCAGCTCCACGCATCTTACGGTTCAAGCAGCCAGATCCGTTGCACTTCAATCCGATTGAGTCAGCTCCTTCCACCCTTCTTTCCGGTCAGAGAGTAGCAACTCCAACTATCTAAGCCCAAACAAAATCTGTCCAAGATGAGAAAGTGCCCCCAAGCGAGGGCGGAGGCGGGCGCGGTAGTACCAAGCCCTCCCTCCCTTGCACTGCTTTTGGCGACGATGGCGACAGGGGTCGGACCCGCGGCTTCAAGTATTTAGTGCACTTGCCACATCACTTTAGAAATCATGAATCTCTGGAAGTCTGGAATCTCACATGCGTGTCTCGTTGACAAGGACTTCGGTGGGCACGCATGTTTGCAAGCCTGTGGCATCTGCCTGTACGTGGGTATGTAGAGAGTGCGGGCGGTGCATCCTATAGGGAGGCATAAAGGTGCATGCGTTCATTGATGCATGTGCTGCACAGCAGTTTCTCGGTTGGGGCCATGGGCAATTGCTAAGGATCCTTTCATGAGGTGGATGCTTTCTCAGTCCCTGCTCGTGCTGGCAGGCCGCGGGCTTGTTTAGGTGCTTTTCCTCGTGTCGCGGTTTGTTTTGGGCCTGCGGGTGAGGACTTGCGAAAGAGCTGGACGGCTTCAACCCGGAGAAGGTCTGCTGCAACACTGAGAGCGTCGACGGCTTGCTGCATTGTGCCTAGCATTGCACCAGGACGGTCGGAGCTTTCTTAAGTTTTTCTAGCACGACTGCAGCGCTTTCTTGCTGAGGTGCGAATGCATCTGCGATCGCACCCACCGCGAGTCACATACACGTGACGAGCTTGGCCACGCGGGAGATTCACAGTTACGCGCCTGGGACGCACTGTCGCTTAAAGGCTCGAGTCTTGCAGAAGTTGCGGAGCCATCTTCAAATGCCAGGCAGTGTTTTCAGCAGCAATCAATGCAGCGCATGCAAAAACGTTTGGCAACAGCTTCCAGCTGGCTACAAGCAGCTTGGGAATGGGATCTGATCTGAAGCTGCTTTGGAGGGCTGGAAATGTCGCCACCATATTGGAAGCATTGAAGGCTGCTCGGCGTTCAAGTCGTGTGCAGGAAGCAGGCGGCGCAGTCGGGCTGTCGCGAGCCAAGGTTGTTCGGGCCAGCTGGATTGCGTACCTCGATGCCGATGCGGTTCTTGTTGACTTTAGCAAGGATGCACTGGCTGATGTGGTGCGAGCACACGCGACGAAGGAAACACGCTTGATGGTGAGTCGTGGGGAGCTCATCGGACCAGGGACCTCAAGCATGTTCAACTCGGGCTTCTTGCTGGTCAGACAGCATCCGTGGGCCTACGACTTCGTCCAGCTGTGGCTGTCACGACTTTCGTCGTCCAACGCCAACGACCAAGAAGTGTTGGAGCAGCTTTACCGGCAAGGTGCCCCGAAAGACGTGCCGAAAAGACAGCCCAAACCATGCAACACATCCCAAGTCATGGCTTCCCGTGGCCGCCTTTTACATAGAAGCAAGTGAAAGCCGCATGCCCTTGCCGTTCCGAGACGCCCTGGGCTGCCGGCGGCACGTGGCCATTCTCCCCATGGGCCTGGTCTACAGCGAGATCGGGAACCCCATCTCTGCGCCACCTGACCAGCAGCATGTGGTCCACCTGGCGGGAATCCCCGACGAGGTCCGGATGGGTGTCTTCTCGGCCTTCTGGAAAGATCTTTGTGGGACCAACCCGTCTATGGCCTTGCCGGGCAGCGCCCGGACTGAGCACTGCAGTAGCCGTCCTGAGCAGCGCCTCTCCACTCTCGATTCACCTCCAAGGCATGGGGCTCCGGCAAGCCTACCTCGAGGAGATGGCCTCCTTCGTGAGCAGCCAAGGACAAGGGAGCTCTGTCTGCGGTTTTCTCAGACTCCAAGTTGGATTTGTGAGCTTTTCTTCAGCCTGGTCTCATGTCTGAAGTGATGTTGACAGCAATCCCACAATCCCACGCGGACGAACAGGCCCATAAACTCAGAAGTTGTTTGACAAAGACTCGAAAAGCACCTCTAGGATCCGGACGCTTGGCACCACACAACATAGAAAGAGGGTTGGAACTGCATTAAAGCGCGATTCGAGCACTGGCCACGATTGGATCACGCCAGATTCAAGCGCAGACGATTTCAGCACACCCGACTCACATGATTCGAGCTCTCCCGGTTCGGGCACAGTGCGGACTCAAGCACGTGCGATTCACGAGAGAGCTTTTGAGGTTTGCTTTTTGTCTGAGGGCTTACGGCTTAAGGTCGATGTTTACAGTTCAGCGTCCTTTTTAGGGTTTAAGGCCTTCAAGGTAAGAGTTTAGAGTTTATTCAGGGTTTACGGTTTCGAGGCTTTAAATGTGTTCAGGTGTTGTGTGTTGGTTTCAGATGCTTACATGGACTCTGAAGCCTATTTGCGACGACTGTGAACATCGATTCGAGAACGGAGTCGCTCAGTGAGCGGCACATTCGGGCACGGCGGGGAAATCAGCACCCGATCTGAACTTGAAGTGCAAAGCAAGCACCTGGCAAGGAGATGCCCAAGCAGAAGCGGTGCTGCTCGCCTGACTTAGTACTGTATATTTCAGCACATGACATGTGCACATATGTATGCCTGTCGTAAATGAAAACGAGCTTCTCTTCATTCGACAAAGTTTGTGTGGATGAAGTATCACAGGAAGCAAGCGCTTTCGATGAATCGTGATTTCCCGAGCGTCAGGCAGCCCCTGCGCATGTGTGCCCTCCGTGTTTATGCACCATGTAGTCTGTGGGACAGCAAAGGGCCATCACGGGTGGCAGAGCTAGAGTCTGTTGAATTTGTAGTTTGCGCGGCTGCCCGATCCCGACCCCTGCAACAAAGTCGTGGGAAGTTTCAAGGGGGCAGTGCTAACCTGATATGAGGTGTCAGTCGCCTACGAACATGCGACAATGCTTGGAGGCTTGGAGAAAGCTGACCCTCACCTGGCTTGTCGGCTTGGTCCTTTGTTCTCGAGCTTCTGTAGGCTGCGGAGCGCTTGGCGTACGGGCTTCAGCTGGATGGCCGACAGCAGGAAGCTGCCTCTCGGGCTTGGAAGGCAAAGGCAGGGTAGAGATCTGTGAAGCGCTCGAGTGCTTGAGGTCCACTGGGCTGCTGGTGCTCTGTCGGGACGTGAGCAGCACCTTGGCACCTTGGATGAGGACACGCTGGCCAGCCGGAGCACCCTTGCCACAGCTGCCTGGCATGCGAGAGCAGGAGATTTCTGTTCCTGGCTGTGTTTCTATCATCTGCTGAGATGGTCTGTTGTGGTCCGTAAATCCTAGCTCCCAGGTGCAACAGATAACAAGATTGTAAGAGCCTGGCTAAACGAGGTGTGTGGTGTCGGAGGAAGTGGGTCAGTGACCGAACACCTGTTTCGAACTTCGTTATCGTTTTCGTTAAGAAAATGTTGAGGCTTGCTATGCTGTCTGATCCAAGGTCATGGAGGCTGCCGGCCGCAAGGAGGCTGATGTGCCTAGGGTAGCGGAGTGGCTCCTAATGGCTGCCACGATGACCCGCGTCATTGCAGGAGGCGTTGGCCTTTTCTATGGCGGCCTGGGAGGGTCGCAAGGTCACCTATGGCCCAAATCACCGAGCCACGATGCTGAGCACAGCTAGGCAGGGGACGGGAGAAGGAACACCCATCGTGTTTTTTTATTCCTCGTGCTGCCCAGACATGCAAGGCTCGGATCGCAGATGCTGGCGCACAACAGGCGAGTTCAGATGGTTCGCTGTGCAACTCCAATGATAGCAGTTGATGGCAGCTTGCAAAGGCTGGAGGAGGCTACCGTGTTCCTCCAGGCAGCACAACAGTCCGACATCTTGGGACCACAGCACTCGAGCAGCATCTCCACAGCTGCTGCTCTGGCATCGGCTTACGCCAAGCAAAGTCGCTACACGGAAGCGCTTGCGCTATATCGGCGCACCGCCCGCTCGGCTGCTGAAGACCTTGGCAAACATCATGCGACGACCTTGGATTTGCGGCTTGGGGTGGCGGACACCCTGCGGCAGATGGGTCAGCATGACGAAGCAGCCGCCGCAGGTGCACGCCTCGCGAAGACGCAGCGCAGGAAGCTGAAGACGCAGTCCTCACGCAGTGACCAGTTGCGTCTGGCACGTGCCCTTGAGCTGGTTGCGGGTGCGCGGGTTGAGAAGCTTCCGAAGCGCCTGAAGCTCATAGAAGAGGCAGCCGAGGCAGGGACGGACTGATGCACGATTTCCGCATCATGTGGGAGGCTGGTTGCCTGCGCCAGGTCTATGCCAAGCTCGGCATCAAATCCTCCGGCATCTCGGTCCTGCGCTCCGGCGCTGACATGCTACAGGCCAACGGGCGCGGCTCGGAGGCGGAGAGCTGGTTCCGACGAGCCCTGGATGTTGCTGAAGGCTTTCCCGGCGACACTGAGAAAGGCCTTGCCTCTGCAGTGGCATCGGCAGCCAACAATCTGGCGATGCTGCTTCGCAGTCGCGGAAAAGGTGCTGAGGCTGAGGGGCTGCTGCGGCGTGCTGCGCAAGGCTTTGCAAAGGAGCATCAAGCTGCAGAGCTGAGGCCGGGCCGGGCATCCCGAGCATCGACTGAGGTGTGAAAACACATGAAACGTCCTGATTCCCAGGGCATTGGGCAACCTTGCAGACACTCTGAGAGCCAATGGCCGCCTGGGTGAAGCCTTCAACATCTCTCAGCGGGTGATGCAGAGCCACGAGCTCTTGGAAAGCGAAGACGATGCCCCCAGCTTTAAAGTGCCGTTGTATCAGATGTTGCATCCACGTACGCCTACCATACGACTTGGAATGCGGGTGGCTCCTCTCACTTGAGGTCTTGACGGCCAAGAGCAATCATGCTCTCTTGCTCTATGCCCTGGGAAATCGCGCCGAATCGGCGGCGCTCTACAGCGACGTGCTGCAACAAGCTGTGCCTGGGCTAAAACTGCCTGAGCTTCGACGGGATCTTGACCTTCGTCACGAGCGGCAGCCTTGTACACCTAAGGAGCGGGTGTTCGGGGCCCACTCGAGCCAGGTGCGTTGGCCCTGGAGATACCTGAATTCTGTGCAGCTTTTGTTTGACTCCCGAGCACACTGCCACATCGAGACTGGAACTCAGCAAGGCTTCGAGGGGAACAGGTTTCGGATTTGTTTCGGGATTGTACGGCGACGAGAACCAGGTGCTCGGCAAGCAGTAAGGCTTAGCAGATCCGGTGCCAGAACCAGTTAGTCGCAGACACAGGAAAGCACGCGTGGCACCAGAAAGCCGCAACTGAAGCCCACCAACCTCAACCCTTTCATTGCAGCTTCAACGTATGTGAATCAGGAGAGACGAAGCAAGGCTAAGCTCTTTGACGTGCTGGTCAGGCTGCTGCTGCACGTGCGGACCTGGAAGAGCTTCGTCGCAGAGAGGCGAGGTGGGGCAGTCCTCCCCACAAGCCTGTGCCTCATGCGGCATGTGCTTTGTTTGGATGCCAGCATGTTGCGGTTCTGGTTTAGCTGCTTAGCTACATCTACGGCTCCACTGCGGCAATTTGGCCTTGCTGCTTCATGCCATGCAAGAATGAGTTCGAGCATGCAAGCCTGTATGCTGTTCGAAGACCTTTGCTTCAGTTGGTGCTTCTAGTGAAGGGTTTCACCCTGCAGGCAGCACAAAGCTCCGATCGAGATCGCAGGGAACTCGGGTCAATGCTCGAAGAGTGAGCAACGCGTCTCATGTGCAGTTTTCCGGCGCTCAGAGCTTTGGATAGACTAATATGCTGTCCCGTGCTGTCGAGGAGCATCGCCTCGACCAGTTGAAAGCGGACGCAATGCGGAATTGTGAGACAAAGCCGAGTGTGCCATGAATCCCCTGCTATCCCGTGCTTCTGGGATCTGCCCAAAGGGATCTGCTGGCCGAACTGGGCCTCGCAGGACGGGCCAGCACCAGGACAGTACGACCAGAACGTGCCAGACTCAAGCGACCAGACGCCCCCGGCCTCCCGTCACAACCATATCCTGAGGCTTTCAAGCACAGTGGCCAGATCCGGAGGGCTCCGGTGTACACTGCGCAGGGCAGGGAGGTGGACAACTTACTAGGTACGTGATAGCAGCTGCACCGTGCATGCCAGCCCGCGAGGCTTGGCGTGACCCTGTGGCCGCCCCGGGACCCGTGCCTGGAGAGTGCGCCATGAGGATCCGAGGGGCTGAGCACCTTTCGAGCAAATCGGTGGGGTTCAGCTTGCGCTTGTCGTGCAGGTACAACGTCGAAAGGGCACTGCGCAACGGGAAGATCACTCCCTTCAAGCCACTTTGATGCCTTCGAAGTGGAGCAGAAAATCATCGTAAGCACCGGTGGATGGTGGGGCCGGCCGGCTGGCAGTGCCACACCGTGACAGGTGGACCATGCAGGGCAAAACCGAGCCGCTCTCGCCAGCTCGTGGTTCGTCTGCCATGCTTGATCTTGTCTTGCGGTTATCGCCGATCTAAGGGTCCTTGTTTTCGGATTGAAAATAGACCTTCAAGACTTGAACGTATCACACAAGTCATGATCGGGGCCTCGACACCTCTCCATGCTTTTGCTGTGGCAGGCGAGAGGGCGACGGTCAAGCCGGGGCCTGGCCACTACAAGCTGCCCTCCATCGGCGAGAGGCCCCAAACTGTTCAAGAAGGCCTCTTTTCGCCTCCTTGAGTCTCCTTTGAGTTTACAGGAACGCGTACCCCCACATTGAGAAGCCGCCTCTCTGGAAGTTCTTGCAAGAGCCACGGGGTCTGCTGCCAACCTAGAGTGCATTCGTTTCACCCAGAAACACCCTGCATAAACGTTCCAGACCTCAGCATGGCAGCCAAATGCAGCCAACATCATAAGCCCTCCCCCCATTGCGGCGCTGTCCCTGCTTTCACCCTGTGCTTGCAAAGCAATCCGGGACCATCAGGGTGTGCCTCGAGTGTGCCTGTCACCGTGTGCTTTTGGGCTGTGAGAAAAGTTTGCCTTAGGATCCATGGTCGCTGACTTTAAGCTCGCACCGTCTGGCTTCAGAAGTTAGTTAGGCAGAATCATGCCCGCTTTGGGCTAGATGTAACCGCCATATCCCCCCTACGCTTCACAACCATTATCACAACCAGTTCCCCGTTATCCCGATCCAACATATACCATAGTGCACCCAAATCACTACTGAACACACAACTTATGTATCCAATATTGCATCAAGGCGGTTACTTCTAGACCAGGAAGGGCATGAGCAGATAAATAGACTTACTAGGTTTAGGGTGAAAGGTCGTAGCATTGAGTGCACCCGCTGTGAGCAACGACCACCACGACATTCTGAAGGACTGGATGCAAGGCCTTATTGCTCAAAAGGACATCAAAGTAGATCCACTATAGGTGCCAAGACATCACATATAGTCATATAGTGGAGTTGACAAAGTATATGAGATGGCCCTATGTCTACGCACGCGCATACCTGGCCACGTGCTTTGCTTCACTTTTCTTATCCGGGGAGGGGGTGAGGGGGGTTGGGAGGGGGGATGGGGGAGGGGGGGGAGTGGGGTGGTTACGACCATGTTACACAAACCAACCCGAAACCCTGCTATTTACGGCGTTTTTGCCTGCTTGTACAACATGTGCAGGAGGATGTTTGATGTTCGGCAAGACGAGGCTTGGTCACAAGTGTTCATGACATTTGCGAACATGTCCAAAACCCTGCTATTTGCATGTTTTTGCCTTTTTATACAACATGTTGCAGAAGAATGTTTCCGTCCAGCACCACGAGGCGTGTCACAAGTGTTCATGCCATTTTGCAAGCATGCCCAAAACCCTGCTATCTACAGCGACTTTGCCTCTTTATACAACGTGCGTCTCATTGAATACATCTACAGCTGGGTCTGGCGCTCGCAGTTCGATCCCAAAACGGATGTCGCGGATCACTTGGGGGACGTGTGCTAGAATGAGCGCCCTAAGTTTGAGTCCCCCTTCATGTCCACAGCCACACGCACGAGTTCATGTAATTTACAGCCTTGCCGCGTTACCCCAAAACATACAGGCCCTCCGCCACCGGCCAGATATCAGCGTGTGACTTTCTATGTCTTCCACGTCGGCAAAGTCGTCCATCACTATGAGAATACTAAATACCAAATAACTAACTTCTTTTGTTTATTCTCTTTTGGAAGTCTATTACCTTGTGTAGTGTTTCTTTATTATGCCTCAAGGCAGTTGGATCGTATACTGCATACCATACTTTCTCCATTTCGCTATCCACTTTCATTACATCAGTGCTGCGTTGTTTGATTGCCCTCCATTTGTCATCTACATGAACACTAGGGCTAAAATTGTATATTCTGTCACAAGGAATTTCGGTATATCTTCAGTATTAGTTTTTTGTATTAACGCAGATTTACCACCCGTTGAAGAGGCAACACATAGCCTTCTCGCAGATCAATTTGGCATCATCTCATGTTTGGATCAGAACCTTTAAACCTAAAGCTAATAAGTTCTTTTTACCTTCACATGTCTGGATGCAACCGCCTTGATCCTAGGTAATTTCCTATGTTGGATGCATACTTTGTTGTGTAGTGAAGGCTTTGGGGGAATGTGGTATACATAGGATAGGCAGAAGGGGGTTGCTGTTGTGATAATGGTTGTTAACCCTAGGTGATACGGCAGTTACATCTAACCCAAAATGAGCATGATACCCCCTAACTAGCTGGGAACACCTGCCCAGCTGTTTGAAATGCAGCGACTTTGAAACTCCTTGGCAGTTGGCGCTACTGCCCAGTGGCTTTGCACAATCTTCCACAGCATTGTGACGATAAAGACGTCCCTAAGGCTGGCACCGCAGCGTAAGCAAACACGTCAACACGAGGCCTCCAGCTGCCCCTAGTGGCGGATGAAGCCATGGACTGCCTTGTCGTGTTTCCTGGCTTTGTGTGGGGCCGAGCAGATTCTATGGTTGCAGAGGCCTCGGCTTTGTGAAAGATGGTTCAAGATGGTGTAGCATGACCTGTTTGGTAAGCCTCAGCTTCATTCAACCGAGCAAGACTCATGATTCGGAAATAGGCACGACTTACATCCCTTGGCGCTGACGGATGCCAACTCCACCGTGTACCAGGCTTGGCAGACAAGGCCAGCCATCGAGCAGGCATTGCTCAATCAGTTTGTCGAATTGCTTTATCCATCCAGACAGTGGGGATCTTGGCTTCGTGCGCTTCAGCCAGGAGTCAGACAAGCACTTTGTATGCGAATCGGTTACTTGCACTGGAGCAACTGGCAGCGAGCAGTCTGCGATCGGAGGAACTGAACGACAGACGGCCACTTGAGTTCTATCTCTGCAAATTGCGCCATATGACCACTATTTCCCTGATTCTGTTTTCCTTCTTTGCGATGGCTCTTCTTTTCGAAATCCGCCAGGGCTCTGCTGATCCTCGTAGTGGCTCCTGCCGAGGAACTTGTACTACACAGCTGCAGTGCAGATTGGTGCGCCGCCCAAGGACAGGCACTGGTTCAATGGGTTTTCAGGCCCCTCTGCTGTCATGTGGACAAGCGTGCACGCTCCCCCCTTGACACTTCTAGTTCTGCTGCGGCCATGTCGAATCTGTTGAACTAAATCTCACAGCTCACTGTGACGGCGAGTGCGTGGCTCACTCTTCAACACTTCTGGTCGAACAATTTTCGAGAGACCTGTCTATTTCGCATGGGGTGATCATGTAGGACATGTGTCCTGACTCGTTTAGCATGCACACAGTTTGTACACTCCTATCGCCGTCGCGACTTGCAATGCGCCGAACTAAGATAGGAGATCAAACTTGCAGACGACCACTTATCCAGGAGATGATTATGAAGGGCCTGAGGAGCTAAGACTGCGAGTGCACAGTGTAGCGCAAAGGTGCTCAAAAGAGGCTGGTCTTTGTACCACGTACAGCAGTGTCTTTGGGAGACCCGTGGATGATTGGGGGGAGTTGAGGAAGCAGCGAAAGACACAGCCCGAAGGTTGAGGTCAGCATGTGCCGTTTCCAGGAGGTGCAGCTCATCCTGGACACAGGCAGGCGGAGAAGCCTTTTCCATGTATCCTGACTTCATTGCAGACGTCAGGATCCTCGGACCTCTGGGTTTCCGAGCGGGTTTACGACCCTGATGAATCGATGACATGGAGTTCGGAAGGGCAGCCCGTGAACATGACTTACGGCATCGGCTTTATGAGTGGTGTCTACGGGCTCGATCGGGTCTGTCTTGTAACAAGTCCTCAGAGGACCTGCTGCAATGCCCGAAGCCATCCTGAGCTTCTCCGTGTGTTTCTGCAGCCCTACAACCTCACTTGTAAACGAGGACCTGTATCAACAAGCAGCCCGTGATTTACGGCATGGAAACGCGAGACATTCCCAACAGAATCCATGGTGTCCTCGGGCTGGCCTTCATCGGACTGTCACATGTGCACCGTACTTTCCTGCGGAATCTCAACGAGACCGGTGTTGGGCAAACTGTAGCATCATTCCGCGAACATGCCATGAAGTCAGTAGCTCGAACATGCCATAATGTCCCTAGCAATCTGAGCCAAGTGCGGCACAGGAGCTTTGCGGACCTCGCCTTCGCGTTTGCACTGCACGGGGGTGACCAGCAATCGCTGTTCACAGTGGGCGACTACGATGAGGCGCGTGCAGAAATTCTTGCAAGGCGTCTGCCTTCACTTCCCAGCATCAACTGCCTGACTTACTGCAGCAGCATGGGAATGTTCCTAAGTTCATGCCGCCTGTACTCGCAGTAATACAGAATTACTCTGCCCAGGAAGTCCTCCAGGTAAGCTCGATTGTTCTGGATTCCAAGCCGCATGCCTTCTTGCCGAAGGTCCTCGCTCGGGGCTTCCTGGTCACCGGCATCGACAAAGCTTCGGTGGTGCGTGCAAACGTTCTGAACGTTTTCAGGCGTCAGGGCCGTTATTGTCGAACTCTTGCACGCCAAGCTGCTTCGTCAACGCACTCGCTGCACATGTTTCGAGTTGTGGCCCTCCGCACAGGGTCCAAGGCGAAGTGGGGCCCCAAGCAGGCTGGTGGCTCGTGAAAGCCCGCGTGAAGGTGGCATGGTGGGTTCTGCTTCCTGCACTTGTTTGTGGTTCAAAGCCCCGTTTAGAGTCGTTTGTTGTTTATAGAGCTTTTGCTGCCCAATCACATTTCTACTTGCAAAGTGTCTTTTTGCATCGCCTCCGGCTCGCTGAAACCAGTTTAGTGTGGGCCTTCAGCGAGCGGCTCCTCATTCTAATACCTCTCTCGAGCACTGCTCTACCGTGACCCTGCGATCCGGGGCCTAGGCCTCACACGGGGGCCAGAAGAAAAGTCTTTCCACAAATGTCCACCCAAGGAGATCGATTTCCAGTCTCCAGCACAAACTGCTCCCGCGGAAATTCCACCCCCCTGAGCTCCCCAGTCCACGCTCGGATTCGCTCTGTCTACATCTGGTGTGGTGGGACATATTCCTCCTGCGCCGTTGTTGCGACGCTCAGCTAGTTGGCTCGAAGCTGTCGAATTCCAGCCAAGTTCTACACAATCCTTCGGCAAATTAGGTATCAGTATCATTGGTTACCCTTTATACTGGCTGCACCCAGGACCAGGTTCCCTTTTCCAGTTCTGAAGCCGGGGTTCAGGAGGCTTTGGAGAGATTCCAGGTGGAGTAGCTTGTGGTTCTGCTTTCCCGCACTCAGCCCAGTGGCAGGCAACAGCGCCACATCTATGGAAATTGCGCCTGTCCTACTTCCTGCTCACGCTGCTACACCTGATCTTGCTGCTTTGCTGCTGCTGGGCCACAAGTGTGAGGTAAGCGCTGCAGTGTAGTAGTGGTAGTGGTGGTGGTGGTGGTAGTAGTAGTAGTCATAGTCATAGTCGTAGGCAAAGTCGTGGTCGTGGTCGTTGTCGTGGTCGTGGTGGTCGTGGTCGTAGTCGTAGTCTGTGGGGTCGTGGTCTTGGTCGAAGTCGTAGTCGTAGTCGCAGTCTTAAGCGTGGGCTTTGCGCAGGCGTAGGCGTAGTCGTAGTAGCCATGGTCGTGAATGGAAAGAGTCAAGACAAGAGCGGCAACAGAAGGAGCAGTATCGTCATTATTATCGTAGCAATTCAGATGATTCCCACCACCGCTGCCATATATCGCGTGGCACTTCCTTCGGTGTATGGCTGCAGGCTTGTTCAGCCTTCGGTCTTTGGGACAACGCTACTGCCTTGCGCACCTTGGCTGGTCGGGTGCATGTGGACCTCGGATCCGATCATGTGGGCTGTGAGAGTGCCTGGAGGAAAACTCGTATCTGGGCTCGGGCTTGTTCGATCATTTATTCAACTATGTGATTGCTAAAACGGCACCCGCGTACATGCTAGCCACGCAACCTGGGGGTAGGAGTTGGGGATTGGGATAGAAAATATAGAGGCATGTTCTCCGCACAGCATGAACTTACCTGGTGTCAACTGAGGCGGGCCCTTAGCTATTTCTGAATCTGAGCTGACAAAGCTATACTGTTGTTATGCTCTGCATCACTTCGATTGCAAGGACTTGCTTGACAATCATGCCCTAGTTGCCGCGCTGCTGAGTTGTCATCTTCTTGATCCTGTACTTTCTGCAAGTCCTCACTGCGGGAAACTTCGATCAAACAGTGCTGGCGTGCCTGGATACCGGCACGTCTTTGATTTCCATCCCAGCAGGCTCGTGGCTCTCTGAACGCACACCCCGTTTGACCTTTGTCTATTCTGAGAGGTGAGTTTGTCAGAGTGACGCTCGGGCTCTTCGGGACAGCCGTGTTGGATCAGTGCTTCTTGAATGAGGGGGTTGAGCTCCTCTGCCCCTGTTCGCTGGCTGATTCCGCAACTTGTCTTCAGGCATCTTGAAGGACGGTTGCCCAACCGCCTAGCCGCCTAGCCATGACCCGATCATCCAAAGTCGTTGCTGCATTCAAAGACTCATCACTCCCGACGTCCGAAAGTGACATGGGTTTGCCTTCTGCCATCCGAGACGAAAAGCTGTTCTCTAAAACCCACTGAAGATATCAGCAGTGAAGCAGAGGCGACGGCGCTGAACATTTATTTCCACGAGCAACTCATCCGCCTGGAGATGTCAGAGTTGTTCATGAAGGTGGCGACAATCCACGGTGAGGACGGCTGTCCATCGCATTCAGTCTTGTGGGTTCCTTGCTTACAATTCCTAAGAAGCCTTGAAGGCTTATTGGAAATTGCATTTGGCTTTGCCAGGACTTCTGCAGGACCGGCTTGTCGGCTTCGAATCAGGGCATTTGGATCTTGGGAGATTCCTTTCTGCGTAGCGCATCTGGCCTGAAAGGAGAGCACGCCTGCAGGGAGAGGGAGGGAAGCAATGAAGCTTCGAATCAGGGTTGGTGGTGTCCGGAGGTTTAGGCTCTCATCTCTAGTTCATTCCCACTGCTCCTGACATACCAAGTGCTGAGACTAGAGCCGAAGCTGCACGAGCGGGCATTGGGTCGGCACTTGAGGTCTACGCGGTGCATAGCTTCAACCGGAAAGAGGTCGCCATGTTTCCTTACAGGCCGGTCTCACCGGTTTCGCTCGAGGCAGAAGCCCCCATCCCTCTGTGGGCTTGGTTGGCTCTCTGGGTATCGATGGCCTCGCTGGTTTATCTGGCCTTCCTGTACTTCAAGAAGACAGAGAGCTCCAGGGAGGCCCTTTCTGGGGCAGTGAAGGTGCCGCTGCTCGGCACTTCTCAGCAACAAGCGGATCTCTTGGCGTTCCTGTTGCGTCGTTGTGCGACTGAGCCTCATGCACCCGGAAGCATCCACCCAACCAGCCGAGGCTACTACGGCCTGAGCTGATGTCGATGTCTAGGATCTAAGACGCACTTGCACAAAGGAGCAGAAGTGGCGAGGCATTCGAACCATTTATTCGTTTGGGTTCACATTCTGCGCAGTCAGGTTGATCGTTCCCAGTTGACCTAGGTGGCTTCTTATGTGGCAGGGTGATCTCTAGAAGCACTAAGGGCCGAAAGGCATCCTCGAATCCACGAGTATCCCACAGCACCTGTAGCATTTTAGACTTCAAGGAGTCTGGCATCTCCTTCGAGCGTGTCTCCAAGTTGTCGCGCTGTATGCTGATCTAAAGAAGTTGTAAATGTATCCCGGTATGCCCGGTGCTCGTTTGCTGTTCATTGCATGTTCGCATCAATCGAGGCGTACTTTGAGTGAACCGAAATGGTCTGCAAGTGCAACAAGTTGTTGACATATAATTGGTCCCATACGAGGGTGAAGCAGTACCAGAATCACAAAAATGCTCTTTGGAGCACATTGGATACGGGGGCTTTGCAGGAGTCGACGAAGCCAAGGACACAACGCCAATGCACTTTTGCAGAGCATTATCATGAAGTCTGAGACGTTGAAGTAACCATACGTAGCCGCCAGCCGTCGTGACAGGGAATGAACCTCGGGGACGTCCTCTGCACAAGACCTTCTTCTAGTAATGCTCAGTGTATCTGCCATATTCTGTACTGGAAAGACGGGGAATGTCACTTGCCAATGCAAGGGTCGAGGTGAAGGTCGACTGCTTCCGCCAGCTTCAGCAAGTTCGTAGAACACCGCTTTATCCCCACAGGCGATGTGGAACAGATCTTGACCGCCTGCGGGAAAAGAATCATTGGAGCTCTGGGCTTGTTCCTGAGCGGAGAGGCCCGAGATGGAGCTCCATCTCTTTCCCTTTCGGATCAAAAGAAATCGCTTCAGAAAAACGCTTCGCAGCCGACGAGGCTCGGACGGGGGGGGGGGGGGGGGGAGCTTGGTCGGGGCTGTCGGCGATTTGCTGCAGGCCCTGAGACACACGCACGCAGCACGGCTTCTGGAGATAATTCCCCAATCCTCGCAAAGCTGGCGGCTGGATTTTGCTGAAGAGCTCGACAGGACGGCGATGGCCTCCGGCAGCCGAAGATGGTGCTTTCTGCTGATGGTGCCCTGTCACCAGTAGTGACTCATCCCTCGCCAACACAGGGTGGAGCACGGCACACCAACAATCAACTGCCGTTTAGCTCGTGTCAGACTCGATTGATAGAATAAATTTGGAGTGCAGGGCTTCTCGCTGCTCGCTGGTCGAAGAGTTACAGATCCGGGTCAGCTTTCCTCGGTGCACTGTGCAGAGCTTTCTGCACCGTGGGGTCATACCAGGTGACGCTGGGTCTGGTATGCTATTCCTGGAGCGTTGCCTGGTGCCGTGGCATGATGTGGGCAGATGTAAGTAGTGCTGCAACTCTTCATGGTGAGACACACGTGGCAGTCATGTGGATCCGGAAGCAGCAGGTTGCAGCCAGGGCGCTTGCCAGGAGAGGAGGTCCTGAACAGGCTTCGGCCTCGGGTTGACAGGGGCCCCTCCGCCGCAGACATCCAGGAAGAGCACCTGGCGCTTTCCAGAAGTGCTGCACTGTCGGCTGCTCGGCAGAATCGAAGATTGCCCAAGTTGAGAAGCCAAACCCACACCCTTAGACGCTGTGCTCTGCTCTTGCGGCTTGGAAGGCACTCGCGGTGTTGCTGGGCCTCAGCATGCTGGTGCAGCCTGTGAGTGCGGACAAGAGTGCCACAGTGTCGTCAAAGATCATGGCTGGTGGGGCCTCAACGACAGGCAAGAACAGCGGGTCCGCGAAGAATATCACTCGTGGTGTTAACCTGAATGGAGCGGACTACTCTGGCCAGAGCATCGTCGGTGTGTCCTTTCAGCAATCCTCTGTCCGTGACTCCAAGTTTGTCAACACTGACTGTCAGAGTGCAAGCTTCTTCGATGCGGACATGACGAATGCGGATTTTACCGGGGCGAACCTGAACCAGGCAGCTTCCAGTACCATTCTTGCTTAAAGATGCAGCGGATAGCTTGTTGCAAGGCGAACTTCGAATTGTCGAAGCTGCGTAATGCCATCTTCGACAACGCAGTCGCGACGGAAATGTACATGAACAGTACGACCGGCGTGGAGGCCATCAGCATGGCGCTGTATGTCGTGCGTGTCACCGTTCGATCTGGACCAGTTTTTTTTCCACGTTTTGTAGTGTGTTTCTGACACGTAATGAAGAATTCTGAAACGTAATGAAGAATCCATGCACTCCCTGAGTTCAAGAGCATCAACGGTGCTGACTTCACTGACACGCCTTTTCGAAAAGATCAGCTGGCCATGATCTGCCCGCTCGCCAAGGGCGTCAATCCCAAAACGGGCGTTGCAACTCGTGACAGCCTGGGCTGTCCGGAATGAGCGCGGTATTCGGCAAGACTCCGCAGGACTCATGTCCTGTGGAGTTGCGCAAAAGATCTTGAGATTTTATGGTTCACGTTTGAAAGAGCCCAGCCTTTTCGGCTGTGTTTCATGAAGATGGAGGCACATGCCACTCCCTTCTCATTTGTGCGTGTTAGATAGACAAAGACTGGCAAAGACCCTACAAATATTTCCGCCAAATACAGGCGCCGAAAACTCGATGTGCATTTGCGCGGCTTTTTGCGGATGCACTGCATGCCATGCATCCTTTGGGGCTTTCTCAGTTTGAAGCTGTCAGTAATAGGGCTATTGTGGCCTGATCGCAATGCCGACGGGCCTCCTGTACATCTGTCGGAGAACATGCTGAAGTTTCTCGGAAAGATTTGAGTTTGCTTGTTCGAGCATGTGAACACAGTGACGACATGGCTGATGGCTGCTGCTCCAATTCTGCGCCGTGTTCTTGCCGCCTACAAGTCGGACGGCCGTGAGAGCTGGGGCAGCTAGGGTTTCAGGCTCCTGCCTTCGACGGACTTGGCATGACTTGGCCATGACTTTCTGTGGGAGAGAAAACAAAGCGATGGCCGAAATGAGTGTTAGAGCATGTGATTTGCTCGACACAACATCCTTTGGGCGGTGCATCAGATGTGGCACACAGAAGCAAAACAAACTCCACGTCAAATCGATGCTCGAAGCGCAGCTGTAGTGTATCCATCATTTGCCGAATTCGGCAGCGGAACAATGCCACCTGCGCAGTCCCTTCCCGAGTGCCTGTCCTTGTTCTCGTGTGCGATGTGCATTCTGTTTCAAAAACTTGCAACTTCTTCCATCCAGGCGCCGGGTGCT
>CAJNDV010034519.1:96738-125786 GCA_905221635.1 Symbiodinium sp. CCMP2456 | reverse complement strand
TAGCGCTGCTAGTAACCCTGGGTGTAACAAGTTGTAGACGAGTGAGAAGACGATGTGTCTTAAACCATCAGCAACCCTAAACCCTAAACCCTAAACTCTGAGCCCTAAACCCTGAACCCTGAACCCTAAACATTTAGCCCCTCAGCCCTAAACATTGAGCCCTCAACCTGAAGCCCTTAGACCCTAAACCCTAAACCCTAAACGTTAGCTCAGGAATGGGCAGACGAAAAAGGGCCCTTAAAAAAAAAAAAAACGTTAGCCTAAACCCGACATAAGGTCACAAGTTCTTTTGCCTCGCAGCTCGCGAAAGACGCGGGGAGCCCGAACGCCAAGACCCTGAAGCCCGGGACTTCCAACACCCAAAACGGTAGGGTTTAGGGTTTAGGGTTTAGGGTTTGGGAATTCGGGTGTTTAGGGTTCAGGGTTCAGGGTTCAGGGGTGTTGGGAGTTTAGGGTTCAGGCTTGAGGGTTGAGGGCTTGTGGGGTTTAGAGGGTTGAGGAGTCTTCTATGGATATCTCGCGAATGGGCTGAAGCTTCCCTTATGTGACCCTGAATAAACCCACGCCGTTTCTTTCGAGGGACTTCATACCTTGAGCCTGCATCTACGGTGCGCCTCTGAAGCCAAGGAAGTGAAGGACCTGGTTGTTCGGCACCCCGATAGCTTATCCAGCTCCTCTTCTCTCAATCCGAAGTTTGGTATCCTAAGACCCCAGATGCTCTGAACCCTGACTCCATTGTCTAATCATCAATCCCAAAAAACCTTATATAACCTTAAATCAAGCCACGAAGCCGTTTCCACAAAACTGCTACAGTATGCTAACCCTCAGAAGAGCGCCTGAAAGGAGCCCCTAAAGCAAGGTTTGAGGTTTAGGGTTTGGGGTTTGGGGTTTAGGGCTTAATTTTAATGGAAACCTTATAGAACTCAGAGAGGGCCCAAAATTCAAAGAACCAGCAGCCAGGTGCCATCGGAAATGGCGTGTCCCAGCCCTTGTTGCCGCGAGCTTGAAGAGTTCGTAATAGCAATGGTAATAGGAGTAGTAATTGTAATGGTAATAGAAATAGAAAAGTAGCAGGTATAGTAATATTACTAGTTATTAGTAACAGCAATATTAATAGTGATAGTAATAGTAATTAAGCAGTAGTGGTACGTAGTTGTTGTTGCTGCTGCAGTAGTAGTAGTAGTAGTAGTAGTAGTAGTAGTAGTAGTGGTAGCAACAGCAGTAGTGGCACAAGTAAGCGGATCAACGCGAACGTCTGACCCGATGAAAACACAATCGGATCTTCACATGTCTGGTTAAAACCGCCAGGGCTACTTCCGACTGCAGCTCCAACAGATGCGTCTTAAAGGGCGATGTCGAACGCTTCGTTTCGCTGAAATGTCAAGAAAATCGGGCACGTCACAAGGCGACCTCACTTGCTTGCTCATGCTTGTTCCGTGCGGTGGGCCTTGGACCAGTAGAGGAAGTGGCGGGTCTCTTCGGACCTTGTGCTAAAACTCACAGCAGCTGCATGAGACCGTCGCCTCTGGATAGATTCCGACTACATATCAATCGCTCTATCCGTTCTGCTCGGCTCCAGCACTTCAAAGCATTGCGTACCAAAATGCTCACTGTTTGAGTGGTAGATCTCGCGGTCATTGACCATCAGCTCCTTCCCAAATTCAGATTACTCTAAACCCCGCGATTACAGGCCAAGACCATGTGACTGAAAGAGCCATGTCGTTAGCATAGCGTCGAAAACTCAACTTGCGCTAAAACATATGCAGACACTTCATCGCAAACATCACATAAACCTCCAAGCATGCTGTCCAGAACAAGTTCCCTGCGTTCCCTGCATAAGACCCTACAGGCCCAAACCATTGGTGCGACTACCAGCAGGTCCCTGAGGCTTCCCATCCTTCTTGCGGCTCTCCACGTACATGCCGTTCAGGCCCGTTATTGCGAAGCCAGCCCTCAAAGCATGGAGGTTTTAGGCTTTAACTAAGGCGTACAGCCTGAAGATAGCTTGCAAGGTTGGAGCATCCGGATAGTTTTGTGGGAGTCTCTTCTTTAGCCTGGGTGCTCGCTCATTTTGCTGCAGGGCTGACCCCATGCAGGTCGGATGCTGAATCTCAAGACCTTTCTGACCTCTTGCTGAAGCAGCCACCGTAAGATGTGTGTTCAACACACAGCACCGTACCACTGCAAACCAACAACCTGAAAAGACGTAGGCTCTGCCCAATGTTGATGAGAAGGGTCGTGATCCTGAACACGACCAATGAGAATTCGAAACATGCACAAGCTGCTTGTGCTGCTGGCTGCTGTATACTATGTGTTGGCAGTGCTGTTTTCCAAGCCAAGAAAAAATATAAGCCGCTGATGCCGCAGTTCAGACAATCAAATCTCAACCAGCTGCCTGCACGAGTATTGCGCTGTTGTGATGGGGTCCCACACTAGGATTTTGAGCTATCGGCTTAAGAACTCCTTTCGTCAGTGTTGGCCAGGCGACAGCGTCACGGTGCGCTTGCTCAGGGACCGCTTGTCGATCACTGTGCCTGGTCAGTGCACGGAAGGCTGCTCCCGAAGTAGAGAGAAGCCACACACCCCGCACGCTGTGGCTTTGTTTCTCAGTTTTACATTCACACGGAGATCCATTGGTCATTAGTCAGATTCGGTACATCGTCGGCACCGATGGCATGCACATAAACCGCATACAGTTTTGTATATATTCATCTTTTAATTATCTATCATTATTTTATATGGTTTCAAGAACCTGTTTCTCTAATTATTCACCTGCTCGTACATTTTGAGCTATTGTGCTACTTCTTCACCGTATGATATGGTACGGTAAATCATAAACCACAAAGCAAGAGCACAACCTCGGCAAACATGCAAGGTTCAGGGTTTACGGGGAGGCGCCTGCAAAGGAATTGGTCACCCACTCCTTGTTTTGAAGCTCGTGCCATCCTGCACAAAACCGACGGCACACCCGCACTCTGGCGCTGCTTGTGCAGTTTGGCAGCCAGTCCTTTCTTCAAGGAAAGGATATCGCTTCCTGGCGGCCGGCAGGTGGAGGGAGTAGGTTTGCGTACTCGAAATTTCTTCAGCATGCCATCCCTCTGACTCTGGAATTCGTGACGTCGACGGGCGGGCCTAAGCCGTTGCAGCACCAAGCACTGAGGCGAATCGGAGTTGATAGGGTAGGGTAGTTGCTGCGTTCCTGTACGCGTAGACCAGCCGATCTTTCTTCGGTGACAAATGAAAATAAGTATGCCGGGTATACCGTACTAGAAGCTGATAGAATGTAACAATGTAAAGTGAATATTTTAGTTGCTGCTACAATACATACACAGCAAATATCATATAGTAAAAGGCAGTATAAGGTAAGATACAATCACATCATGTTATAATGCATGACATTCTGCCACAAAGTTTCGTACCATGCTACAGCACTTCAACAAGCGTTGCTGTAATATCGAACCATTTCTCATATTATGCTCTTTCTAAAATGCGGTGTTGTATTTTGATGCCGTACGAACTCGTTGCTTTCCTGCTTACAGCTGTGCACCGAGGTACCATCGAACGGCAGTCAGAGCCGGCTCAAAAATGCTTGGCAATATACGACTTCTCATGTGCTATGTATGTCCACACATACTGTTATATGATCTCTGCAAAACCCCGCGTGGCAGGCCTCGTGGGGCCCCAAAAAGCGCCACCTCAGAAGTCGTGAAGCAATCAGGCAACAAACGCCAGGCAGCTCACAGCTTTTTGATCGTCATTGAAAAGTTTACGACACTCAAAATCTGAAGCTTTGCCTAGTCGAACTTGCGAGGTTAATGGCGAAGGCACTTGGAGCTTTGCTCAACACAGATGAAGAAAGAAAGCAATCCCAAACCACGACGCATGGAAACTCAAGTGCTGTGCTCTGCATGCAGAGCTGAGCCACCGATTCTCCTTTCTGGATCTTCTCAAGATCCTGCTGCCGCGTGCCTGCAAGTCGTGTACATCTTGGAAGCTGATGGTCACACTTCCAAGGGTGCTCCTCGCATCACGCACAGCGCGCCTCGCCACCGTGCCTCGCGAGGGCACCTGGTTGTGGCAGTCACTGCGGCGGCAGCACCCTTCGATATCCCCCGGTGAATGAAGGGTCACTAGTCCCAATCGTCATGGTCGCATCCTTCGAGACGTGCTGAACAGTCTTGCTAGCCCCATGCTCGCAACCAAAGCACCAGTAGATGAAGAGCGCCTCATCCACCGACCTGAACACGGGAGGCCGAGCGGACGTCTTTTGGGTCGGGCTCTCGGAGTGCCCAGGGCTGGCATTCCGAGATGCGACTCCCCAACCTGCAGGGGAAGCTACTTGTATGTGATTTACCTCCAAGACGGGCGTCCCGTAAATCTTCATGCAAAACTTCTGCAGATCAGCGGCCAGTATGTCTCGCGGCTGTTAACTGTGAACTCCTTGAAGCAGCAGTGTTCAAAGGCCCAGGTTTACAAACTGATGGAAGCTTTGGGAGGGCCTCAAAGAAGCAAGGCTGGTCGCGAAACTGGAAACATTCCTGTCCGAGCCCAAGTTTGCCGCCACAATTGGCACTACCAAACCCGAGAACTTCGCTTTTCGCGTTGACTGCCATCTTCTGCAGACTGAGTTCCAGCTGTCTCCGCTCCATGAAGCTGGTGTTCACTGCATGCCGCCTCAGCGACGAGTCAACGGGCGAAGATCTTGGCGGTTGAGCTGCAGGCCCGTAGATGCACAATGCGACAGCACCGCGGCCAAGCGGCTGAAAGCCCTGGAGCGTCACGATGCGAAGCGCTGCAACCACCGGGCCGACGTTGAAGACTCCAGCATCGGGAACCCTGAAACGAGACGATGGCTGTCAGTGAGGCTTTGAATTTGAAGAGCGTCGTTCACGCTGCTGTGTACTTGCTAACCGAGACACTTAACCCAGTGCCTGCCAGACCACTCGAACCAGCCTGCCACGACACAGCAGCGAGAAAGCCGCTACAGCAGCGCAGATCCGCTTATCCGCTTCAAGATCAGCTTTCAATACAAGCTCTTAAAGACATGTGGTAATGGGCGTATCTCATATCCTCTGAAACCACTGTCGGTTGCCTTTCCGCAGGCTCGGCGACAACAGGTGGGTGTGCTCAGGCGCTCCGACGCAAGCCGGCGAAGCCTGGTATGGAGATTACATCTATATTGTCTTTAGCCACAATGTTGTGTTGTTAAATTGTATTTGCTTTTCTGCTTTTGGTGAAAAGCAGAGACTTGCTTTCAACCACCGAATTTTTGTTTCGAGGGTGAAATGGTGAGCCATCGAAACAAATGGCTGCATTGGCGCATTACGCAACGGCACTCGGAGACCCAGCCTGAAATAGGAGAAAGTGTAGCTCCAACAAAGCCCAGCGCGACACATCTGCGCAGAATCTGCCCAATGATGCCTGAAAACCTCAAACACAGCCTCCGTGGTGATACGTGGGACGTCAATGGCTCGGCATCCCTTCCAGCGGTTCTCCTGCGATGCGAAAGGCAATGCCCTCTGGTCTGTCGAAGAAATTGTCTAGTTCTGCTGTTCGCAGCCCGCCTTCCTGATTCTGTAAGAATCGCGGAAGATCCTCCTAGTCCGGGGTTTGCGACTATGCTTTGCAGTCTATAGGATACTCTTAAGAATGAAGTGTAAAGATTCACCTCAAGTCGCGACATCTTCCATCATCGCCCTGCATCCGAAACGACCCAACACCTCCCGGTGCCTGAGTGCTGAAATAGAGGACATACTTGTTGTTCAAGGACCAGAACCTGTATCAGTCGGGTTCGGAACTCGTCAGCCCGCCATGACAGCTTGGTGGCATGCTGCCTCATACACTGCGATGGAATGCCAGTATAGCTACTACGTAGCGCTCGGGTAAGCTGTCGAGAACACTGAGAACACAGCCGCAAAGTGCTTTGTGCCAGAACGTTACCTATCCTACGTACGGCGACAAACGGCTGATAAGCTTCTCAGCCTGCAGTGGCACATAAAACTATCATCAGAGCAAGCTGCGACTCTCTGCCATGGATGAGCGAGTCCCTCTGGCGTCGCTCTACGTAGGTCATGTTCCTGAGCTCAGCAAGAATCTCTGCACAAATTGCAGGGGGTTCGAAGAGCAAGTGGAGTCCGTGTCCTTCGGACCGGCACAACCGGCACAACCCCGGCAAGTTGCCAGACACAGTCAAATCGGCAGAACATGCCGTCTGAACGCTGAGATTCGGTAGAAACCGAAGTTTCTGCTGAATGCATCCGTGGATCATGCAGCTCATGTTCTTGAAGCCACAGAGAACGACCATTCCTAGCATTGCTCTCTCGCAGAAGCTCAGGCAAGCGGCGCGAGTCGGTGCGAGAGTGCGGCCAGAAGGGGTGAAGCTAAGGGAAGACAGAATCCTCATGCATTGGCTTCTCCTTGTACTGGTTCAGCATCTGTACTTCAACTCAAGCACAATCGAGAACAAAGGTGCCCACGCTTCATGCTATACTCTGTTGCAGCAGTGGGCCGCTTGCTCTGATGGTGCCTCTTCATGCCTCCTTTGTACAGTAGCGCTACGAAAACTTCGTCCTGAATGTGTTGAAATCTTTAGGACACTTTTCGAAACAGGAGAAAGTAAAACTTGCACCAGAAGACACTACGTAGATTTGCGGGTCGGGCAAACTGTTGAGGGCTTCATGTCGGGATCTGAGGCATGCCATTCGGGTGGCCGTCTGCCCTACGACCCTAGCGGTTCTATTGTAAGTAGAGCTGAGGGAGATGCCTAAATGCACACACTGCCCTCAGGAACCGAGCCAGCGCGATGCATGGGCTCTGCGGAGACGGGAAAGCTGAGGCGGGGACGCAGGGGTCCGTCCTTTTGCTGCGTTTTCCTTAGGGCTCTCTTGTCCGACGAAGAACATTGCCGACTCTGCGTGTTTGCAGATACGCATTGGACTCAGTATATAGACCCGAGGTGTGCTTGCTGCTGCGCTGAATGCTGGCAAACGTCACCAACTCCATTCCGAACTTGGCAACCTGAGAGCGGCGCAGAACCAGTTCCGAAACATCCTTAAACCCTAAGACATCGGCTGCAAGGTGCTCTGCCTGGACACTCGACCTCCCGCTTCAGAGAGCGCCCTTCATCCAAACAAATGGGAGTTTCGGAATCCAAGGGGCCCTGATATGCACTGCCGAAATGGCTCAAGATCCACAATTTACGGACACCTCACAGTAAGGGCCAGGGCCGCCCTCACGTCCAATTTCCGGTCCAAGAAGCCCCATGAATTCATAAATGCTTAATATCAGGAACTCTCCGGAGAGCCAGCGGGGAGCCTTGTAGTCAGGTTCCAGCTTCAAGGCTGTCATGAAGTCGGCGATGGCATCTCCTTTGCTAGCAGCTTCACTTCAGGATGCAACTCACTACCCAAACCGAGTTGCAGTTCTTGCCGCTGCTGACAGGCCGCTGTACCATCCAAGCTCGCTCTTGACAGTTCCACGGCTGCTGAGGAAGGCAGCCCTCCTGTTCAATTGAACTACGAATTGCACTGAGACTCAGATCTTTCCGGGTCGGTGGAGTGCAAACACCCGGTGTCTTAATGCACCCGTCAATGTGCTTGCTTGCCTTCAGCACGCCAGTGGGCTTTGCCTACATCGTCCTTCTTACTCAGTCTTACTCCAATCGGTGTTCAAGCCTAAGCGCATGGAATTCAGCCGTCGAAAACAACAGAGCCTTGGAACAGCTCTTCGGACCCCTAATCCCTGAAGTCTGACGGTACATGGGTATGTTGGAACCCGGACATGGCACCCACACCGGTAAACCCCTAAACCCCGACCCCAAAAGCTCTGCTTTGCATCTGGTCTCGACTGAACCAAACCCTTGGGCCAGGAAACTTTGGCTCGATCGCGATGGCAGCAGAGTAGTCGGCTAACGCCTGCAGCAAATGTCGACTGCAGAAGGTTTTTGCATGCATGCATGGATGCATACCTCCGTACATATCTGCTGAAAACCTCCATTGACAGATAGAAAAATAGATAAGAACGATGGATAGGCAGAGATATAGATAGAAAAAGAAACAATAGCTAGTTAAGTAGTTAGATAGACAAACAGGCATGCAGACAGAGAGATACATATAGCTAGATAGGTAGACTGGTAAGTAGACATACATAGATATCACTTCGCCCGGATACCGTCATCGGAAGCCTCGGCCGGTTTGTCTCCTGCGGCCTCACCTGAATGTCCGAAGCCCTCACGTACGTGTCCACGGCGGAGCTTGAGATGTGCTCCAGCCGGCTGTTGGCTGAGACTTCAGTATCATGCATACACGTCAAAGAAGATGAAATTAAATACCATACTTCCAAAAGCCACACAGCACGGCCTGCCAAGATCGCTCCGCTGCGAAGCAAGCGGTTCGATGCTGTGTACACTGTGCCTATAGATGTATTTACATACAACGATGTGTGTAATTAATATATATATATATATACATATACACATACACACATACATACATGTATACATGTATACATACATACATACATACATACATACATACATACATATACACGCACACCTATTGTTGTCATCCTTTTGGATTTTATTCATACTACGATTGTTACATTCATGCTAATGATTGCTCTTCTTGCTCAAAACAAGCCGGGGTAATGACGATCTTGCTGTTATTACTACAACTATTTCTATTTGTAGGTCCAGCATGCACGTACGCATGTATGCATGTATGTATGTATGTATCCAACAATCTATCTATCTATCTATCGATCTCAAATAAGGACGAGGATCTTCGAGATCTAGAAACTCGACCACACAGAAGCCCACTCCCGATGCCTCTTCTCGCTGTAGCAATGCCCGGCGAGCTGCACCACGCGCAGACAAAGCCTTCGGACAGCACTTGTATCTGCAACTGCCCAGTAGCGAACGCCCTCAAATAGTGCGATGGTGATCGTTTGTGATTGTCACTTGCCACCCCTGACTTTATGAACTTTTAACAGCAACAACGGTTAACCCATCACTGCTTGATTGCTTGTACCTGCAGATACAAAACGAGTCAAACTAGTTCTTACACATGACAGCCAGCAGCATGCCACGATTTGCTAGATCGGACTTTCTACAACAGTCTAGCAGGGTCTGGCACGCGACATGACTTGTGTGGTGATGTCGTTACAAACATCTTGGCAAATACTTCACGTTGACACCCCCAACATACAGATACAAGTATACATGTGGGTAAGAACTTATGCACGCGTCTAGCCGGCTCTTTGCAAGAATGCGGTAGCCGGGCCTGTGTGCATTGCGGATCCAGGAGAAGGGCCCGATCCAAGACCTACAGGAGGGCATGCACAAGACGCACTACTCAGCAAGTCGGGGCCACAGCACAAGGCATACAAGCTATAGTCCTATAGTCGTTCCTATCTATCTATCTATCTATCTGTTTTTCTATCTGCCTATACACATGCATGCATGCGTTCAGTTTTTTCCCCTCCATCCCTCCCGCCCTCCCTGCCTCCCTCCCTCCATGACTGCACACATATTTACATGCATGCATATGTACATGCTTTCATACATGCCTTCGCTGGCTTACATACATGCAAACGTACGTGCATACCTACGAGGTACATTGCATTACATCGCATCACATCACATTACATGACATAGCAAAGCATAACATACATACATACATCTACATACGTATACACTTACACCCATACATGACATACACATCACACGCCCCTACAGTCATACAGGCATAGAGTCACACAAACATATAGGCATACATGCATATAAGCATACATACATTCATTCATTACATTACATTACGTTACATTACGTTAACACATACATACATAGCTACATACATACATACATACATACATACATACATACATACATTCGTGCACACACACACACACGCATACACAACAAACACGCATACAGGCACCCTGTCATACGGACACAAATGCATGTAGGCATGCAGGCAGGCATGCATGCATACATAGATACATGTGTAGGTGCGCGTATGTGGCAACTTTGGAGATCTTAGGAGGCACAGAAACTGCAAAGTACACGCCGTCATCACACATAAGGTCATAATACCCCATCTCGTACTTGTAGGCCCAGCTTGGAAGGCGAAGCCTGCGAGGTCCTCCCACCAGAAGCATGTCGAATCAGACAACGGTCCGAATCCCTGTAAGGGCAATTCAGCAAGAGACCAACCAGTGCCTGGATGGCTTCTTTGTAGTTGCCCGCTTTCCGCAGTGCATCCGACTTCTGCAGGAAATGCTCGAGATCAGCAGCCTTTTGAGGTGAGGCAATGCATCTCTTGGCAGATTGCTGATTAACTCTCCTAGCGAGGTCTCAAGGGCTTGGTGCGCTTCTGGCTGGATTCAGCCGCTTGTGGATTGTAGTAATGTCGAAATCGGGGGCAGTTGGGCGACAAGGACAAGCCTGGCTGGACATGGACACTTTCGGCTGACTACAGGGCTTCCCTCCTCTCTCTTTCAAGCTAAAAGAAAAGCAAAAGTGAAGCACCTGACTTGATCTGCGTCTCGGTTTGCGAGCAACAGCTGGGCTTCGCTCTCTGGGAATGCTCCGGAAAATTCACACCCACCCTAAGCCCTTTCGCCGCAGAAAGCCTTCCCAGCAGCGCCACGGGTCCTTTGAGCAAGCATGCAACACGAAATTATTGTAAAGGAAACACTGTTAAGGGCCCATGGGATATTAAAAAGAGCTTGCAGCATTGCAAGACCATTGCCTGGCACCAGGAACCATACAAAATCGAAAGCCCTCTTCTTGTTTTCCCAGACAGGACCTAGCTTTATTCTGGACGTCTGTTGCTGCACAGGGTCTATGTGTGCATGCGCCGGTGTAGGTAGGTAGGTAGGTACGTAGGTTTGTCGGTCGGCAGGGTACATTTTTGCAGGAGGCTGGGCGGGAGGCTAGCAGCTGGCTATCTGTCTGTGTCTGTTCGTCCGCCTGTCTGTACGTATGCATTCATGTATGTCTGCATGTATGTGTATGTATGGCTGCATGCATGTATGTACGTAGGTTCGTATGCATGAGTATATGTGTGTATCTACCTATTGGTTGGTTGACACGTAAAACATCCGGCTGGATTGAGGCGCCGCGCTCATCATCGCTGCCGTCCGTCGCTCAAAATGCGAGGGAAGTTTGCACCCGAGCAAAGAAGACTGTCAGAAGAAACGTGCGTCGGGTTATCCGGCCTCTGAGGCTTGGGTGGCGGGGGCGGCTGCCGGGCCATGGATGGCACCGCCACGAAGCCCCGTATTACAAAGCAGCCGCTCCGGATTGAGAGCGGTTGTGTTGGCGTCTTGAGGGCTGCGTACCAACTATCTGGGAAGACTAAGAGGACGATTGAGATTCATGCCATGCAGCTGCTTGACTTCGACTTGCCGACGCTTGTTCTGAAAGTTTCGAAGCCCGAAGGCCGCAATAACAAGACCCCTAGGCTGTGGGCTGAGATCAGGGGCGACAAGAAGGCCAGTCTACAATTGGAGCAGTTGCAATGCTGCTTCCTGAAGCGCCCTCTTGGTCTGCAGCTCATATTTAGCCTTGTGTCCATCCTGAGCTAAGAATTGGCTGCAGGCGTTCGTTTGGATGGAGACGCTACTGCAAGCCTACTCTATGCATGTTTGAAGGCGGCTTCCACATACAAGCATGTCGGAATGATGGTGAAGTGGGCCGAATGGTGCTCCTGCTCGAATATGGGTCAGTCCTCCTTTGAACTTGGCATGTCTGGCGGCATGGTTGGGGGTCCTTCTGCCTACTTACACACATGCACAAACATGTAAGTAGCTACGTTCGTCTTTACACACACATAAATACACAGCATTGCTCGCATGGACATACATTGACACGTTATGCTGCCTTACTTTGCTGAGCTGGAAAGGCATGCCTTTAACCACGGCTGCTACAGACCTTCCGAGTCTGAACACTCACAGACAAGACCTGGACGATGACGCTCAGACACAAGAGCATGAACACAGAAAGCTAACAAGCTCCCACACTGACGAGTTTGGACCATGTACCTGTCTGCAAGCCCCTATCCACGATCTCCAAACAGCCGACCGCTTACCAGGCAGGCTCTGAAGACTCAGTACACTAACGATATTGCATAGCATCTCGCCCAGAATCCCTAGCTGTACCCGAGCAGGCAGACCCGCTCTCCGTCTTTCCACCGGACAAGCCCTCACAGGGAACTGTCTGGCGCTGTCATCAGGAGCGCCAGACACACGCGCGGGCACAAAACATGTTCCATGCTACAGTAGGCTCCGGCAATGCAAATTCGCTACTCCTGAGCGCCAGTGACCCTACCCGCCCTACCCTGCCCCACGGAATAAGGGCAGCAGTGGCAGCAGTCCACATGTTTTCTCACCGGGCAGTACCACATTGAGGACAGCTGACGCCGGGCTTTGGAGGCATGCAAGTACCAAAATTGACTTAGATAGCTGCTCGCGAGATATATGGGGGGTGGCTACGAACAGATCGGGGAGTAGTCTCCAGACGAGGAAGGATGGAAGCGAGACTTGGAGGAACGCCGGTTTCGGACGTAGTGATGGAAGCCACTGGCATCAAACATGCCTGCCTCGTGCAAACATGCATTTCCAGTCCTCCCTTCCTACGTTCTTGCATGGGAGTCTCAGAACATACAGCAGGGACCTTCTATATAGAACCGTAAATAATAGTATCATCCTTTGAAAGGTCCATAAACCTAAACTCGGCACCGTGGCACCGCTTTCTGACCTTCGGGGTTGCCCGAAACCTTTGGGGCTTCCCGTTGGTTCGTTTCGGAATGCTCAAAGACTCAAACGGCTGTGCGCTCAGAGCCTCTCAGAGCATGCGGTTCTGCATCTGATGGGCACGCCAGCCCAATGTTTCTTGGATGAAGTCCCGCACCTGTTCGCGGGCCCGGGCCCTGGACCGGGTTCTGTTCCTCCGACGAAGGGCTGTGGACGCCCAAACCCTTCATTCAGCCGCGACCGCGACAGCTCAAAGAAGGCATTTTAAAAAACACATCAACTGTCGCGACAAATCCTGCCCGGGATCCGTACCATGGGAAATCTCCCTGCAGCAAGAATGGGAAGTGCGAACCTATCTTTGTTGAACTAAGTCCTGCATCCCTCAGAGCCCTAGGATGGCCTGTCTTGGCAGGCCAGCGACCCATGCATCCTCCAGAGGGGCAGACTGCTCCAGGAATTTTTGGCAATCGATGAGCAAGTACGCGTTCTCATTCCTGCAGCGCTTCAAGCCGGAAGGCAAGGGAGGCAAATGGGGACATCTTTCTGCGATGTCGAGGCTCGAGATGGCAACGGTGCAGATCTGAGCGAAGGTTGTGAGGGAGAGCTCCTGCAAGGATGTACAAGTGTCTGGTTTTTGAACAGTGCCTGAGTCCACGACAGGAAGTTAAAGGTTCCGCCAGCAAGCACTGGACACCAGTCCTCCCGAACTTGTCCGATGAGGGGCCGAAGAATTGTCCAGGCTTTCATCCTGGAACACACGCACTACGGGTAAGAGAGGTCAGCGCCACATCACCGCCCGGAGTCTAGCTGGCCAATGTATCAAAGAATCTTGTCTGCGAGAATGCAGATCTCCAGCAGCACGTCCAAACTGGGCCGACCCTGGCGGATAGTGGGGAGTTGCAGAAAATCAGGCGGCACTGGTAGAACCCTCAAGGAATCGCCATAAAGGGTCAACTTGATGCCGCAGACGGTTCAGGGGCTTCGTGTCGTAGTAGCACGAGGCGACAGAAGCCAAACATCAATGATAGTAAGATTTCGGAACAACGCTTCCAGGCTACTTTGTTCCTTGTCGCGAAGGCAACTTGCCGGCAGACCTCAAGATAGCAGCCCGAGTAGACCAGGGATAAGAAGTTTTGCACCACGTCCCGCGTGTTGCGAATCTCCACCTGTACTTCGGCGGATTCCTATCATCACAGCGTGAGGATTCTTGCTTTTCGGGCCGGTGGTTGCGAGGCCTGAATGCTTGGTCTACGGTCGCCTCTCTGGGCTGAGATTACCGCATCACTTGCAGGTGCCAGACCAAACTATGAAGGAAGCCTCAAATTGTCAAAACATACTGTACCATTCGGGCCGACGTACCCTCTTGCTGCCAAGATCTGATTTCGCCTCAGCTCTAAGTTCCCCACCTCCTTGTCCTCGTTCAAGACCATTCCCGGGCAAGCCTGAGGTTCGGAGCACTCGCTACGCAGTCTTGCACGAGCCCTCTTGTACCTGGGTGGTAAACGCAAGTCGGCCATGATGCACAAACGCCACGATGACTTCCTGAAGCTGGAACTCTAAAGCCCTCCAAACAAAGCCTATCCTGCTTTCCGGTCTTCCGGCGCCTGCTTCAAGAGCCAGGAATGTGCCGTCAGAACGATGGGGGATCGGTCTGGCGACTCCTCTGGCCGTTCCTAGAACTACTAACCTCAAGTCTCAACATACATAGTACACACATATNNTATATATATATATATACGCACACGTCAGCAATAATAGAACAAATGAATACGACAGTACTAGTACTCATGACCATAATAACAGTAGCAATGTACTGGCTTACTGGGTTTATGTCTACGTACAGATACATGGTACATGTGTACATATCAAAATCCGCGTTTTTCTTACACACCCAATGCCAATTGCATTTATACATGCTATGCCATATAACGTTCCTGGTCTGCAACCTGCAAGAGTTTTATATATGTATGTCTACATCCATCTACCTCTCGATCTGTTGATCTATCTATCGAGCATCTATCGATTTGTGTATGTATATGTATATGTATATGTATATGTATATGTGTATATATATATATATAGTTCACACAGTGTTCATGATCATGTACATACCTACTTAGTCTACATGGTTTAACTATTGCTTTGCTCGTGTGATTGCGAGTATTTGCGTAGCTAGCGAATACACATACATATACATATGCATACATACATTTTTGGCACTCGTACTCGACAAGCAGGCGAGAGCATGCATACATACATACATACATACATACATACATACCTACATACATACATACATACCTACATACATACATACATACATACATACATACCCACATGCATATAGACATGCTCACATACATACATGCGTACATACATACATGCATACGTATAAATGCATGCATGTATGGATGGATGCCAATACATACGTATGTATACATTTACGCACGTGTACACGTGTGGATGTATCGATGAATGCATGCATACCGGCATGATCTAGGAAAACAGACGCTTGCGTCGTTCTGAGCCATCTCTGCGAATGGATGCAATGCGCAGCACTTCTACTGCTACGCGTGCTGGTAGATGTAGTAGTACTAGTCCTAATACTAGTCCCAGTAGTACTGCCACTGCTACTATTCTGGATGATTTTGGGGTCCGGGATCCTCCCTCTTGATGACCCTAGGGGTGAAAAAAGGGGGCGGGTGTGATGAATCAGGGGTTAACACTATGGCTGTTGCTGCTACGGTCCGACGGTTGCTCTTACCGTTCTGTGGTTATAATGGTGGCTATCCGCCCGATCCTTGACCAGCAGCTTTGCGTCTGCAAGCGACTGTTGCTTGTGGACGCTCTCCCAGAGACCTTCGATTGCGATGGCGGCGTATTGCCAAGCTTAAGGTCTCTTCTACAGGGTGAACAAGCAAAGGAGCCGCGTATTCGGTCCAGTTTGCCAGGATATTCAATAGATCAGCTTCCTAACTTCCATCCGAAGATCCGTTGTACAACTTCTGTGTGCCTCCAAGCCAACACAAAACATGCAGTTGTCTGTCCGACACGCATTCTCTGCAGCTGCATCCACATGGCAACAAAAGAAGTCCAAGCGACTTTGCCTTCTACAGCGGCACTGGGTTGAACCCAACCTACATGCAAGCCAGCAGCTCTGCACGCAATCAAGGATGCGAACCTTCCCACTGCTCAGGCCAGCCTCCTCGCGCAACCGGGCCCGAAGGGCTACTTTTAGAGGGCTTCCCAGCTGCAAACATATCTGAAAATAGATCCCTCGACTGGACTCTAGACTTAGTTTAGTGAAGTACAATCTGGAAAGTTACTCCTCCTTGTATTGCTAGCCACCACCACTACTACTATGGTGGTAGTAGTAGTAGTAGTAGTAGTAGTAGCAGCAGTCCAAGGAATGGTAGTAGTGCAGTAGTCGTTGTCGTCGTCGCAGTAGCAGAAGTCGTGGTAGTGACTCGTGGTAAGAGACCACGAACTACACGAATTCAAGAATCATCTGTGCATCGGAGAAGTTTGTTCCACTATAGCATAGCAGAGTACGCTTGAGCATGCACAACTCTTAATTGATGTACGCCACGGTGCAAGGGGGAATAGGGAACCAGTGTTACGGCAATAAATACAGCGAAACCACGGCAATAATGACAACAAGGTTGGTCTCTCAGAGGCACTACGAAGAGGGGGTCACTTGATGAGAAATGTGGCGGGCGTATGACTCAAGCACCGCTGGAGGAAAGTGAACGGGCTGTTTTGGGGGTACACCCCAAGTCAACCAGGCACCCCCCTCCCCGATGCACGGGGGGCGTCACGAGCAAGGGTGCAGCACTTGAGCCAAACTCTCTCTCTCTCTCTCGCGTACTCAGGGAGAGAGCACATCTAGAACATAGCCTAACGGACGGCTGCACGTAGCCACTTATGACCTGCATCGAATCCCTCGGATTTCCTGAGGCCCTGGACAGTGGCCAGTCAGAAGGTCCAGCACCTCACAAACTGAATCTTGGGACCACGCTATGCTTGTCAGCTTGGCATCCTTCTTGCTAAACGTCGCTTTCACTTGTTGCTTACTTCATTTGCGTTCTGGGATTCCCGCAGTGTTGCTGAAGCACCGTGGACAGGTATCGCTAACGGCATGGTTAGTATTGCGGTGACTGCTGATCTTGCCTGTGTGGATTGCAATGCTATCCGTCTTTATTGGTTGTGGCTGTCGTAGAGGTCGCTTTCTCGACTGCTTCCTGGCAGCCTTGCTCTTCTCGGAGTGCGTGTGCACAGGCCAACATTGCAGGAGACATACGACTCCATATGCGGCCAAATGCAACGAAGAAAAAAACATAATAAACAGTCAGCACCACTGCACTCTGTGATGCCTTGATCCCGCCATTTTCGTGACGCGGTTAACGTGTTTGCAGTTTACAACTTTCAAGTTCGACAAAAAAGCCACGGAAAGGCCATCAAATGCCCCAATCACAGTGCGCTTGTTGGGTCTTGAGTCTTCTAAAAACCCCGATTCCCAAGCTCCAAAGCCGATCCCATGTTCACTTTCCAAGATCCGGCTGCCTCCCGCAGACGCAAGCGAGCCATCTGCATCGGGCTTTCGGAGATGTGCTTTTGGGTTTACTTGGTACACTTCTCGATGCTAATCCTCTCTGTACCGTTCAATTTTTATCGGATGATCTTTAGTTTTGGGTTTGGGGTGTAATTAGGCGCTTCTGGACCAGTTCTGGATGGTCTAGATTGCGGCTTTCATAGTTTCGCATCTCACCTCAGCGGCTTCAGGTTAGGTACATCCCAGCATAGGCACACAGGTCTTGGGTTAGAGCTGCGCAGCGACTGCGAGCGAAGCTTGGTCCAGAATTCGGGCTTCTAGAATCTGCTTCAGCTTCTGCGCGTCTGCCAAGTCCTATTGCCAAGAAGATGAAGCACGTAAAATCTTACAAAAGCAAGTCCCTTCCTGCAGATCAGCCCTGCTTCGCGGTAGCGTCCATGGGGAGTACCTGCTTGAGCCCAGGAATGTACTTTGGAGCACAAAGATCATGACTGGGTCTACGGGTACTGCATCCCCTTCACGACATGTAAAAGCTGGAAAAGCCCTCTTGGCCCCTGCTGTGGAAAGGGCGAGATTTGGTGAGGTTTCCGAAAGAGCAACTCCATCCTCTTGGCAAGTCTCGCAGCTTCGCAACAGCATGGGTCAGGCTTGTCAATCCAGGACACCAGACAGGATCGCAATCGTCGTCCAGCTGGTTGTACAAAGCACCTTGGGTCAGGCAAACGAAGCTCTACTCATCTCCCGAAGGCAACCGAACCTATCTTTTGCTTTGCCGGCCAAGCGCTAGATGATCATCGCGCAGGTAAGACGTATCCCCAAGTCCCTACCTGCTGCCCCAGCGGCTGGTGAGGGAGACGGGCGAGTTTCCAGCCAAGGGTGCTGACGCCCAGCCAACGCACACTCGCCACCTAAGAATATTCCTACAGCCATGCTTGCTGTTTTGGCGGGCAGAAACTAGACACGAGGAATAGCGAGCTCTACATAGAGCTTGGAATGAGAAGTGCTCTCACATCAGCTGTGGCTTGCAGGTCGTGCAGGGAACTTCTATAACCCAGGCCCCTCAGCGAGTTGCCTGCACGAGTCCGGCGCATGCTGCTCCGGATTCGCCCCGGCCATCAGGCAGAAAGCCGCGAGGTGCTTCTTGGCTACGAAAGTCCTGGGAGTGACTACTAAGTGAGTGAACGAGGGAGTGAGCGAACATGAGTGTGTTGAGTCCATGCAAGTAGAGGAGTGGGATGCTAGGTGACTCGAAGAGCGGGGAAGAAGCCAGCGAGCGAGGCAGTGTGCAGCAAGTCGACACAGCTGGCGTGTTTGGGTCGCCAGTGGTTATGTAACAGCCTCAGCAAATCCCCCCATCTACCCAACTGCGCGGAAGCGCACCGGAACTCTCAGGTCAACAGGCGTGCCGACGCGGGGCCGACAGCTGAAGAATGCCTGAACCTCAACCAGCCCTCCCTCCTCTTGAACCATGAGCTTCCCGCCGAGTTGTAAGCTTCCGCGGTGCAATGCAACCGCGTCCCCAAGGATGGGTTTCTCGAAAGCTCAGCTCACAGTTTTGGAAGGGAAATCTCACAACGGAGTTATGGCAGCGATGGCTCTGATCGGATGTCTCCGACGGATTCCACATGTTGCCAGCAAGGATGGCCAGAAGCGGTGTGCCCCAGACCTGTCAGGTGCTCTGTCGTATGTAGTCCGAAGTTGCATCTAGGACTGACTAGAAAGACAAAAGCAGTCGAAGTGGAAGTCCCCTACCTCGGACCTCGGCCAACAATTATACGCATTCTGGGTCATGAGAAGCCTTGCAAAACGGTAATGCCTCATCCACCAAGTTGAAATCGAAGTAGCGGCCGCCTGTCTGGACCTCTTCTGCTTGCAACATCTGGCCAACAACACGAGTTGCGAAACGAAGAAAAGTAGACCGTATGCAGAAGGCATGCAGTATCGATCCATCGCATGATGGAGGCAGGCTGAAATCTTCAAGCACACCCCTGATTTGCAACAGAGCGGGGGTCGGAAAGATTTATCTGGCTGAGCTCCGGGCCAATTCCTTCACTTCCGAAGAATCACCCTCATAGAGCCACCCGAGGATGGTCTTCCTGGGTGTTTCGTTCCGGAATTCAACCAAGAAGCCCCGAAGCAACAATGCCGCCCTGCCACACAAACCCTGAAGGCGAAAAGACTCACCCTGCACCAGCCCCAAGCCTTAACAAACATCTCTGTGTTAATCCCCAAAGGCTGAAGCCCAAAACCTGCTGCTCTGAAGCCGAGTCGCTGCTCGGTGGCGCTCAGTCTTGGCGTGGACATCTCATCACTCCATCGGCTGATGAATGGCATCGGAGGTTAAATTTAAACAAACTCTTCATGGCGCTAACTACATAGAACCGCACCGAGAGAAGCTCAACAAGTGTCAGTGTTCGTGTCGTTGTTGTTGTTGTTGTCGCACTACCACTCCTTCATCAACAGTAGTAAAAACAGCTAGAGTATTGAGAGCTGCTATGTTTACTACAAGTACTATCGAACTAGCTATGCCTCGCTCCCAGCCCGACGGCGGGTGCGGTCGCGCGAAAGCGTCTGATGGTGTCTTGCTCACTCTACAGGTTTGGGGAGCAGCACGGTGTGATAGGGATTTCATACTGTTCTATGAAGTAAGCTTGTGGAGGAGCTCTCCCTTCCTTGAAGCAGGCTTGCGCAGATTGCAAACACGGTCTGTGGTGGCACGGCCTCCGCTATCTGCAAACATTGTGCCAAAGCAGACAAAGGGTGGAAGATAACCTAACATCATGATAGGAAAGTCCCACCCCTGAAGCATCAAGGCTTGTGAGATGAAAGGACACCGCATGGCTGCTCTCGGTTGGAAGGCTGGGAGATGCTGGAAGCGCATGATCTATTCCAAAGGCTCTCAATGGCCACACGGCCTGGTCTTCGGTTTCTAGTCCCATCCGAAACGAAACCTCTACCCGGCTCTACCCTACAGCACTTCACTAAAGGTCGCTGAAGCTCAATCTCGTTCTTCTGGATTGCATGCATGTTGCATGCCTAAAGCCATGTCAGGGTTGAGGGTTGAGGTCTGAGGAATTGCATTGCGGCATTGCATGCTTCCTAGATCTGAGAATGATTGCTTTTGCCAGGCAGGGCGGCATCTGAGAGGGGCAGCATATCGGTCTATCGATACTTGCTGCCATACCTCAGCTGCCCAGAAATTCGTCATCGCTGACAGAATGTGCTTCCTTTGGCTGCATGGATCTGATTGCAGCCGCTCGACGGGTGCTAGCAGTCGGGGTGTTTCTATCCTACCTGCCCCATCCGACGTCAAGCCATGGCAATGTCTACGATCTAGGATTTTTAACTCACAGGACATGTCGAAGCTCGTGACAGCCATCGGACTTTGCAATTTCGATCGCCTGAGCAGCAGCTCTTAAAGCAAGGTCCAGGTCCAGGTGGCTCGTTCTTGCCCTTCTTGGAATCAGTGCCGAGCTCGAAATGTTTCCTGAAAGGGCATCGGGTCCCACAAACACATTTCTCAACATCGTCTTCACCCCACTCATAGGACCGTCTCAAGTAAAGTCCAGCTCTGTCACTGCGCACATTTCGAGCAAAGGTTCGTCCGCTTGATAGGCTTCATCCGCTTGGCCTTCGGAAGAGGCATGCTGAGTCTAAAGTCTGTGTTTGTCGCCGTTACACAAGTCCGCCCACAGCACTGCCTGCATCACGCAGTGTGGCACAGGACACTCCACACTCAGGGCCTGCCTTGCACTTCGTGCACTCAAACTTCAGCACGATCCTGGGCTTGTCCACGTCGCCATGTTGGCATGTTGCTTACCCCTCGAAAATGCCACGCATCTTGCCGCGAGACAGCCTACCGCAAAACGGACGGCATGTCAGCTCTTTCTGGATGGGCTGCTCCTGTTTGACTCACCACAAGGCCAGGAAGCAAGCGGAGCTTCGTCATTCTAGAAATTGAGAGGTCCCAACACCGAGCCCAGAAATCCGATCGAGCTGTCGGCACGCAGCTTTCAGACCCGAGGTGCTTCTTCGTTGTCTTGGCCTTGGATGCACCCGCCGAGGAAGGAACCCCTCAATTGGTGCTATAGTTGAGTTCTCCAGCCGCTTCCCTCTAACCCTATCTAGCCCATGCGAACCCTGGACCTGTGAAAGGATGAACTGGCTCGCACGCCTGCCTCAAGCAACAGCCTATGTACACGTCCGTGTTGGATTCGCCCCCACCTTCTTGTGGAACACGGGCTTCGTCTGCCCGCCAAAGCCAGCTTGCTTTTTGTCCTGAGCTCCAGCCCCATGCTACGGCCTGTCCACGTGCAATCGATGGAGCAAAACCTCTTGCATCCGCAGCTTCGGTCCACATGATCTATGAAACCGCCGGCGTCTCAGGAAACACGAGTTGAAAAAAGTCCCAAGGATCGTATCGTCGTTTTCCCTGTGCGCTCAAGGATGCCTTGCCAGTCTTGTACTGCGAGACCTGCCAAGCTTGCTTCTGGGATTTGGAACACCAATCAGACTGCGCTCCAAGCCAGGCAAGGATTTCCTTTACTGCGGGGGGGGGGGGGGGGGGGNNGGTTCAATCAAAGAAGACTAATGGTTCAGCACGGGCTCCCGGCATGAAGGCCTTGTGGGGAGTGTGCTTCTTGCACTTGCGACAGTACCTTGCCAAGTCTCGAGCAATGCCTCTACTCAGCTAGTCCTGCAAATGAGCGCACTTTCGGACGCGTTGTAAGCTTGCACCTGCACAACCGAAGGAAACCTTTAGAAAATGTCCGACCGCGGCTATGCCAACACCCTGACTGCTTCACTCCGGCCAAAGCTCGTGTTCCTCGTCTTGGGAATGTTCCTGGGCAGGTGGCGGGTGTGGGTGAGCTGCTGTCGCTGGTACTTGCTCGTGATTACTACTTGCAAAAAGATGGCAAATGCAGCCTTCGTCCGATTGCACAAAAGCGCAACAAAAGAGGTAAAGCGCATCGCTGCAGCTGAACCCACTTCGACCTTGACACGTGAGATGCATGCCAAGCTGCACCATGCTTGGGGCCACTCGCAGCCCAGCCACTGCCCTAACTCCAGAGAGCCACTTCAGCTGCGACGGTTGATGGCAGACCGGGCACCGGTCTCACGAATGAAGGTCGCAGCTATGCGACAGGCTGCGAAAGAATGCATGCTTGTGGACAAGTGCGGGGTTGCTTCATTAATATGTCTTTAGCTATCGTTCGATATCAATGCCAAAGACGCAGCAAAGTCTGTAAAGCGTTGCAGAGCGGCGGTACATTTGTCGAGTGAGGCCTCCTCCGCGCGCACGGCGCCGGGTTCCGTGGGCCTTCTGCCAAAACCCTTCTGAAGATCGGGCTTCCAATCTGACTCCAGAGTCCACCGAACTCTTAATTCCCCTCGGTCGAGCAATACCCCGTGTAAAATTGCGACGGCTGCTGAAAGGACAAGTCGAACCTCAAACCATACAGTACTGCATGGAGGAAGTGAAACAAGCCTACAAACAGCCAGGCCCTCCTAGCAGAGAGCTGCAGATACGAAGCGAGGCATGCCCAGTCGAGGCCCGATTGTAACATTTCACCTTCAGGAAACCCACCAAAACTCTCTAGCCCTCGAGCACCCAAACTCCGCGTGCAAACCTTGATCCAAGCCATCTGTAGCTCCACTTTGCGCCGATCAGAGGAAGTGTATCTAGACCCCGCAAAACTGGGTAGCGGACACGTTCTTCTGACCGAGGAGCCCTGTCATAGGAAAGCGCTGTTTCACTACCACCACCTCATACCAACACGCAAGCAGAAGCTCTACACGCTCATTTGGTTCTCACACTCGCACAAGGTAGGCAAGACTTCACGACACAGGTCCACAACACTACAGCCCATGGTCCATGATACGACAACCGCCCATTCATAGATCTTATACACGTGGCTCTGCACCAACCTGCACATCCAAGCCATCCCAGACAAGGGCACAACACTTCGCTGGTAGTCCCTCGGCGAACTCAAAACCACCGCAATCAAGAAGCCCGAATCCCACAATCGTAGCACCAATCACCAGCAGCCCAACACCACTGCTAGATGCAGCCGATGCCAAAAAGCTCTACTACACCCGGCAAAGAACTTTCGTGTCTGGGTCAGTGAGGCCCTGCAAACTCGCCTGTGTTTTGTCCCATGGGCCGGACTGTACAATGCCTGCAGTCCGACAGACCCGGCATATAGGATCGCTGAAGTCTCCCGGTCTGTCACAGAAGTTTCTCTGCCACAGCGGTTTTGGAGGGCTCAGCTGCATGCTTGGGCGGAGTGATGCTGGCCATAGGGAGATTTTGAAGGTTCCTGCCAGAGCTGGCGGTGTGTATGAACATCTACAGTTTGCAAAAAAAAGCACTCCGTGCGCCTTGCCCCCCATCAGTACTGTACATCAACGCCTCAACGGGCAGTATGGTATTGCTTGCAGAGCAAATTCCCGAGGCTTCGCAGCCGACAGCTCAGGGCTTACGCAGAGACTCCGCCATGTCCTTCAAGAAGAGGCTGCCGAACCGATCGGACTCGAGCCCGGCTCTGAAGGGGAAGATTAGCCACTCGAAGTCCTTTGCGCCCCAAACGGCATACCAGCGTGGGTCCTTGAGCATCGTCTTTGCCACATGCCGGCCATACTGGGTCTTGGCCAAGAAGAGCAGGCACTTGAATTCCAGAGCGCAGACCATAGCCACCTGGTCCTGCTCACTGCAAGTGCAAAGGGTCATCACCTTCTCGATCAAGTAGCTTGTGTTCTTGTGCTGCGCGAACCTCACAACATCCGCAATCAGAGTTTGAGCGATCACGTGCTTGTGCCGTTCCTCGCCGTGCTCCAAAATGGACTCGATGACATGGTGCGCGAAGGAATGGCAGCAAAGCTCCGCAACATCTGCTAGCAGCTCGTCCACGAGATAGCCCACCTTGGGGTTGGTGCTGCAGAACTCTAGAAGGCGACAGAGAATCCGACACCCCATCCGGTTCTTTGCGACGGCGACTGCCGAACCGAGGATCTCCTCCACGATAAATCCAGAGCCACCCACCGAGAGCTGTGTGATGGCCTTCTGCACCACGTAGTTGGCCCTCAGGGTGTTTAATGGCCTCGACGATGTGCCCGGAGAGCTCAGCAGCGATTGTCACGGTCTCGCGGCCCGCGGTTTCAAGGGCCTTCTGAACCAGCCGGCAGCCCTTCTTGTGCTGCGACAGCTCCCAAACGTGGCCCTGGAGCTGTGCCAGCTCCTCCCCACTGTCGGGGTGAGAGCGCAGCTCCTTTGTGAGGTCCGCAGCGTCAGCCCTGGCCTTTCGCTCGGCGGCGCGCTTGCGGCGCAGGCGTCGAGCGGTGGACGCGGACGTCTTCATGGAATTGGCCAGGTTGTCCGCCTCCTGGAAGCGCGGCGATGCCTCGGAGGGCGCTGTGGAGACCTCGGCCACGGAGCCTGCGGAAGCCCGCGGAGGGCAACAGCACTGCTCGGGCACGGTGCCTGTGTAGCTCCACGTGCACTGGCCCTCCAACGGAACGTCCGAGGCCGGACATGCCATCTGAGCGGACTGCATTGGCAGCAGCATTGGCTGAATTTGCTGCGCTGCTTGCACGGGCTGCAACGGCAGCCTCTGGGGCATCTGCATGGGCGGCTGCCACCAGCCCTGCGACATGGAGCTCGGGGTCATCGTCGCCGAGGCTCCGGCTGCGAAGCTGACACGCTGGACCTGGACGGGACACGGCATCTGCTCCACCTGGCCTGCTGGCACCATATACCACATCACGGGCATCGGAGTCGACTCCTCCTGCTCGTAGCCTAAACTCTGCTGGGATGGCACCATCTCGGTCTTTCTGAAGTCTACAGGATGGCTTGATCGGTGAAGGCCAAACAGCCAAAATGGCTTCAGGTGTTTCGACTTTCACATTCGCATACTCCCGAACAAACCACCATGCAACCACAAGCCGCATCCAAACCCACGCCATCATCAACCATGAAACATTCAACCTCCCGAACTACCTAGCCCACAGATCTCGAGCCCTGCAAGCCAACAAGGACTCACCAAACCACCCAACCCAACTTCACACCGGGTGGGACTGCCAAACCACCCTCACCCCAATCCCGACTTACAAACCACTATGTGGGAATCGCTTGTGACTAAGACGCATCCGAATCAAAAAAAAGCCAGAATGCGATGAGACGATCACGGTACGCTAACGAGCCCCAAGCAGGCACCGCCTTTGACCAGCTCTTGCAGAGAGGCCTCGACCCTGCGTTCAGATCTGTCTGGAGTTTCGACATCCCATGGAAAAAGCGGGAAGAGCAGGATCCAGCTGAAGATGGAAATCCGAGTGATGCTCCGCCGACGCTGTTGCGAATGCTTTGTTTGGACAGTCGTGCACTTTTTGGCCGCCCGCTGCATCACACGATCTGGCCCCGGTAGACCACCGAAGAATCCAAAGAGTATGAAAGCCATGCTAGTATCAAAAGAGTGCGACGCAAACGTGTCATTGGCAAGAACCCTGTCACCGGATCACCGGAGGAAGAAGAACGCCGCAGCGACTGCGGCCGCTGCAAGCACGGGGCCGGCCAAGCCGGAAAGCCTGGGGCCGGTCTAAAAAGTCGACGACCTAGGACCTACGACGTTTTGGAGGTAGTCGTATTCCGTACTCAATTGCGAAAGTAGCTGAAAGGTTGTACCAGGCTATTCCGGTTCTGGAGCTCAGGGTGAGCACTGAACGTCAGGGTTGGGCTATATCACGGCGGGGGTTGCTCGGGGAAGGATATAAGCTGCAGGTCCTGCAAAGTCTTCACAAGAAGGACAGGACATGCCGAATACATCCAAAAGGCTGCGTGGATCGATCCGAGGCTGCCGGATGACTCGACGGGTCGGCTTCATAGCCTGTCGGGATAGGCCCTTCCCTGTCTTTGCAGCGTGTTCAGCTGCAGTCCCCTGCAACCTCCCTGTCCCTTCCCAGCACACCAATTCCAAAGTCTGCCTCGCAGCTGCTCGACGTCGGGATCCCCTGCCCCACGACTCGCCTGGGCTGTGCTACTACATCTCGAACCGTCTCACATGCTGACTGCGACTCCGCCGGCGGACGAGGCGAGCCACGTTTGTGATACCGTCATCGGTTTCTGACTTTACTGCAGCACAAGTCCTGAGATTGCAGCTGCTTGGCAGCGGCAGTGCGCTCAAAACTGCTACGTGCCCCTGTGTACATCTCCTAACCTGGAGCATCAGCTGGGCTGGCTATGCGATCGTTGGCACTTCTTCTTGACATGCGTCGGCGTAGCGGAGGGTCCTGAAGGTATCTCACCAGTCATCATAATGCCTCATCTCCTTGGCGAACCGGCTGTCAGCAAGGGCATAGAACTCTCTCCTTTTATCCACCTCCGTTGCGGGTCCGAGCTCGGCAGCTTCAACCTGCGCATAAGCCGAAAGTGCAGCGATGTTGGCCGCCAGCCACCATGCGGACTGCGCGCCCGGCAAAGTCAATCCGCCGTCCTCTGCCTGACCGGGACGGAACTGGCTTTGAAGATCCTGCAACACAGCATGCACCTCCTGTTCCGTCGACCTCTTCGTAGCGTCCTCTGCCATCAAGCCTGCAGCCACTTCAGCTCGAGTGTCCTCAACAAGTCGTACCCAAGCTTCCACGTTCTGAATCTCCTCAAGGGCTCCATTGGCCATCTTTGCGACTATGTCCTGGATCCGTCGAAGCCGACTCTGCACCGCTTTCAGCTGGCGCCCTGACATTGTGACGCTGGAAGCAGAACGGAGGACGAAAAGCTTTTGACGAAGATCGCTGATCTCTTGCATGCGTTCGCCACGCTGTCGCTGAAGCTCCGTGACCGATCGGAGCATCGTATCAATCCGAACTTGAGCTTCCTGAGCTTCCTCCTCGCATGCGTCGACTTCTTCTGACAGGCTTGCTGCAGCAGCCGGCGGAGGTAGATAGATTTTCCCACCTGAGCTCGTGCACGGAGCAACCTGCTTCTGGATCTTCAAGCTGGATGCCTGTGCCCCGCTCATGCGCATCCCAGTGTTCCATCAGTCCAAAAGTCGGACGGCCTCCTTCAGCGGCGCTCTTCGCCTTATGCAAGAAGCTGTGCAGTCGTGAATTTACGACCTCCAGCACCTTGTTTCTGGAAGCGGCAGCCCGAAGCTTGTAGAACAGTGACGTCACGGCTGATTCTGCATCTGCCATCTCCATGGCTGCACGTTCGGCATCGAGTCGTGCCAAGTCACTGTTGGCCTCGGCGGCCTTGGAGGAAGTGGTACGGCTGATGGCTTCGGTGCTCAGATGCCTTGCTAAAGGCGTCACCGTCAAAGGCTGCAACATATAAGGGCCAACTGTGCTTGCATCAGCCACTGCAGCCTTCCTGAAGCACTCACGTAGGCTCTCGGCAAAGATGCTCTTCTGCTCGTCTACCCTGGCAGTCCATCCACGCAGAGCTGCGCTCCGTGACGTAATGCCATTGTCGACAAGGCAGCTTGTGGAAATGTCTTGCTCGCTGACGCCGTCCACCTCTTTGCAAACGGCACAGCGAGTGCCAGCCTGGTCAAGCAGGTAGATCCAGCCGCTTGGCTGTGAGATCCGTGCCCGAACGGCTCCATCTGGCAAGTGCAGTGACTCTGTGACATTGACCCGCTTTCCGGGTGGAAGCAAATCAACTGCTTCCGTTGCACTGGGAGTTAGCAGGTCCGCTCGAGGTGAGACCAGAGTCATCATCACAAGTTCGTAAATCCCACAGGATTCAGCAGCTTCCTTTGCCCACTGGGTTTCCAATGCCAACGGTGCAGAAGCTTGCTGAAGAAGCGCTGCTTCTTTGCCTTGCAAGCGAGCCAGCCGGCTTCTCGACTCTGCTAGTTCGTGATCGATTGTGGACAGCTCCATGGCCAGGGAGCGCTCTCGTTCTCGTACCAGCATGCGCTCGGTTTCGATTTCCTTGGCAAGATTGGCGTGCTCCTGCTCTAAGTGAGGCTTCTTTGCCAGTACAGCTCTCAGCTCCTTGGCCCGTTTCGTCAGCTCTGCAAGTTTCTGCCGAGCATGGCGATCGTCCTTGCTACTCCTGGTTTGACCATTGGTGGGGTGACACGGCGACGGCGTCAATTGTCCGTCTTCAGGAGCGTCCGCCACTGCTGGCTTCTCGTCATCTGGAGACATCAGCCAGTGTAGCACTCAAGGCCCGTACATGCCGCTGTCATGAACTACTACTATGAAGCTCCCAGTCTGAAGCAACTTGAGCCTCAACCGGACACAAAAGCCGACATACAAAGCTGCAGGCTGCGACAAGCAGACCAACACGCCGACGACCTGACCAAAGCACACCCACACATGTTATAGGAGCCTCGAGGAACTCACGCGCTCGGCGCAGCCAGGGTGCTGCCTGGCCAGGTGCTCCGTCTGCAAAAATGTTGAGATACTGGACCCCGGGACTGCATTTCGGTTTCAGGACCATTTCAGGAGTACCTGGATTTGCTGAGCCTCGATCGGCGCACGGCCAGCCAGCAGCAGGCATTGGAATGCATGGTAGCAAGCCTGTCTCGGTACCAAACCAGGCTAAGCATTGCAAAGCGGACAGTCTCCAAAATTGGAGTCGCAACGGCATCGTCGTGGCGGCCTCTGCTGCCGTCGTCACGCAGGAGACCAACAAGACCAACAATATGTCTTCTCCGAAAAGTACTGGCGCATGCAGGATCACGCCGCAACTGTTTTTCCCCCGCGCACTGGCTGCCACTACCACTACCGCTACCACCACCGC
>CAJNDV010034519.1:56452-81475 GCA_905221635.1 Symbiodinium sp. CCMP2456 | reverse complement strand
GGCAAGAACCAGCGCAGCTGATGCTCATGATGCTCGCGTTGCGGATGCATGGTGGCCAGTCCCCGGCAAGCAGACCCACGCCCAAGACCTTCGTCGTACATTTCTGGGGAAAAAGTCTAAGTACGAGGTGGGGTGGGGGCGTCCAGGCGGATCTGAGGCTTGACGAGGGAAACGACGCGGGCTGAAGATGTTTTTCAGGGGTTCCTGGACTCGTCCGGGTTTATCTGAGGGTCGATCTCGCAACCAGCAAGACAAGACCGGATCACAATCGTTCTCTCGAGATTTCACTCGCACCTGGCTCGCATGAAGAATGGAGTATTCCAGCCCTCCCTGTTATACAGCTTCCGGGACGCACGACTCGGTTTTTCCTGAAGTTGCGGGCGAAGCCGCAATCCATTCCGGTGTCCTTAAGGTACTTACCTTGTCAACATCACTCCCGTATCCTGCGCAGAGCCTTAAAAACAGCCCCAAGCCGCGGTGCATCGCAGAGGTCCATGACCGCCGATTGCGATGCGACCGGCAGCTTGTCCTTGCGTGATGACACAAGAGTACTCTGTCGCGATTACGATGTTGCAACATCATGGTTGTGCCTGTTCCTCTGGTCTCATACTGCTTGGTATTGGTAGGGTAACGTTTACTAAACTGGTCCTTGCTACTACCATGCCTTCCACCAATCATCACCAGGATTGTCATTGTGACCATTGCCACTACTGCTCTACTGCTGCCAAAATGGTGGCGATAATGGGGACCTCGACGACCACGACGATCATGACCGCGAATGTGTATTGCTCGTGGCAAAAGCTGGAACGCAGAATCCAGCCTGGCCTCGTCAGTGGTACCCAAGAAAACGGGAAGAAAATGGAAGAAATGAACTGAGTGCCTGAAACGTGATGCTGGTTCTTGAGCTGGGACGGCTGAGAACAGTATTAGCTTGAAAACGTGGAAAGGTTTCAGGCTCCCATATGATCCGGCACGTCACCAGCGAAGATCTGATCCAAGCTCTTTAGCCGATCACCTTCTAAGTCGGAGTCGTGGGTGGGGCACAAAAGCAAAACCACACTCCCTGGTTAAAGCACTCCCTGGTGCCAACGATGAACAATATGCCAAAATCCTGGCACTTTCCTCCTCCGCGGATGCAACAGACTTCACCCGGCTACACTTTGGCTAGGCCACGAACTGCTGCTGCAAGGACAATGGCCAGTCGCTGCCCGCTTGATATGTTATGGTCCTCGGTTCAATGCCGCTGGATTCACCTCCAACCCATTCAACAGTTCTGGAAGAGACGAAACAGGGAACACTGCCAATCAACATTGAGGCAATGAGAGCGATGACCTCATGTCATATCTTCGCGCAACTTGACACACAATTGGCCCGCATCTCTGGCAGCATCAGTCCCGTGAGTGCTTTCCCTGCAAACGTAGGTATTGTTCCAATATCGTTTACCTTAGAATGCAGACATAGGGAAACAACACTGCCATACCCAACCGGGACTGTCTAAATAATGATGTTGAAAATGGATCTGTGTTATCTGTGGTATCTGGATCTGTATTGTTTAACTCCAATGTACGGCCCCTCCTTGTTTGTTGAAACTTCCACGAAAAAACATTCAACCAGGATGCGGCCGCTCCTCGAGGACCAACTCACCCCTGGTATTTAGGGATGAAGAAAGGCAGCTGCAATTCGTGGCATGTATGCTGTTGCCTGCTACGGGACGTACCATCCTGTTATGAACCGCGGAGACTGGAGAAAACATGTGTATTGGAGTAGTTTCCGGAATATAAACCACGGGGCCCAAGCACAGAATCTCCTTTCCAATCTTCAAACCCGACGACTGCGATCACAACCGATGTCCATGTCATCTGCGGGAGCTTGCCTTGTAACCTTGTAGGTTGTAGATCATATCACCAAAGAATCACCCATCCGGCCTGGCAATGTCCCTCGCCGCGATCGCCCCAAATCCTTTTCCTGGAATGGGAAGAATCTCCTCGCTACAGCTCGACATGGGCTTGTATCTCTCTGGCGCAGAGGCTGCTCGTAAGTTCGGTTTCAAGCGAACCCTCTTGGTTGGGAAGAACACGTTGCCATAGTGTGGGGTGGAGCTATGTGCTCTCACTTCTTGTCTGAATCGCACTAAGGGTCGTACATAGTAGTGCTGCTCCCGCTACTACTTATCATATCGACGACGACGAGCACGAACGACCACGTTTACCACCACCACCACGACCACCAGCAGGTCACTACCACTCCCGCCACCCGCAAGCATCATAAGCGCCACCACCACTGCACCACCACTAACCACTTGGACAACGATAAGCCCTGGTATTAGCAATCTTCGCCATGATGTTCGCATCCCCTCAAATGCGCAAGGCGTCCACAGGGGCTGCCGTTGCACGGCAGACAGTCTTCGCACCTCACTGCAGCCAGGCGTGTGGCTCCGTCAATGTATGCTCCAAGACTCCATAATCTTCAATGTCTACAGTTCGAGGCCGAAGCCCAGCTCTAAGCTTCAAGCGCACACAAACGAGCTTCATCAGACAGTCCACGGTCCACAGCCATAGCCATCCCCTCATTGCTTGGGGTCGCTTCTGGCTCTCGTTCCCGAAAACGCTGAAATCCCAGGAGCCCTCCTGCACCGGGGCACGCAGCGTTCTACAGCGCCGCGCCACCACCGTGGTGGCTACAACACCCAGGGCCGAGCCCTTGCACCACGCACAAGCTGGGGCTGGGGACATGAGGAAGTTTGCTTCCGAGCTTTGGTTGTCTAACTGCTTGGTTCGAATTCCTTGCACTTGCCTTCGAACGTTTCGCACACTTGTGAAACATGGCACATTACACCTGGCATCATGAGTTTAAATCGCCAAGTCGTCTCTGATTGGCCTTATGGTTAAACTTCGGGGAGCAGCCAGCATCAGTGCCCCATGAAAGAGTGCAGTCGGAGATCTGACACTCCAAGCGGGACAAGCTGGATGTGACGCCAGAAGCACGTGAGGCAGCAAAGCAATACAACATGAAACAACATCACCAAGAATCAACTATTTACAGGTGCATCACTGGCTTAGCTGGGCGGGCCGCCGTGGGATGGGGCGGCATGGCCTCGTACAACATGCCGAGAAGTGACTGTCCGTCAAGAGCTTTGTCGTGTGCATACATCTGGTGCCCGTGCCAGCACAATTTTACGACCCGTGTTACAGACCGGTGGCTACAAAGAGTTCGATAAACTTGACATACCAGGCAACCCGAATCATTCCTAGTGCATGACTGCTTGAGAGCCACAACAGTGGAGATAGCAAGATCATAACAACAACACTCACCGGAAGAATGGCCAGAATGCTCAGAGCGAGACTTTAACGACGGTGTCACGGTGGTAATTTTGTGATGCCCACAAAATGAAACTGGCAACAACGCCAAACTTGTAGTTGTAGTTGTACTGCGTAGCTCTTCGGTATATTGTTCTTGTGTTCACCCTTTGTTGTTGTCCGTGCAGGTCCAAGGCATGGGTTTATCTCTTTCTTTTCGCCGGTGTTGATCCCAGTCTGTTTAGGCCCCCAACCCCAGAAAAAAGCTTGACCACATAGCCACAGCCAGACGAACTTGAAATCCGTCAACACGCCATCAAGCTCACACTCCCAAACACTCCAAGAGATCCGCACGAAGCCCCACCTTGCACAGACAGAAGGCCCCACGCTGCTGCTCTTTGTGTAAAGGCGCGCATGGGAAGTTCTGGTAGGCCTTGCAACAGGAGAAACGAGCTTCCACTCGCCGATCGGGAACAATATTCAAGAGTATCTGAAACTAGTGTGAGCATCTCATAAAGAATGCGCTGGCACGTGCCTGGACCACCAGAATCTTTTCCTGTTGCAAGACACACCGCCGCGGCTGAAGCCCCCAGTGGGACCATGTAAGCTGCGCCATTGCGCTCAGGAATGCGTATGCCGAATGCCGTGTTGCTGTGCTTGTGGTGTAGAGCTCCCTCATCGCAAAATGTGTGGGGGCATGGTATGGGATGCTCTCCGATGCTTCTTCGCCAACTTTTCCGGCTGAGACGCTTGACCGCTCCACCATTTTGGTGCTGCATGCTGCCGACGAGGCTGTATCTGTCTGTATATCCTGCGGCTCACCTAAGACGTCCCGAAACAAGGCAAACTCGGGGCCTCTGTGATAAACAGCCCGCAACAAAAACTGAAGCACTCGCAACATGTGCTGGCTGCTTGCCTGGTCCGGACAAGCTCGTCCACCTCTGCTCGGGTCATGGAGCCTCCGGCTGCGCAGGTCGAACGTGGTAGAACTTGTGATTTGCGACAGCTATTGCATGAGAGGGCCGAGGCAAGCGTCTGCACAATCAAGTAGCTTTCCGTTACCTCCGAGAATGACAGGCAAAGTATTTACATGTCATATAGATAAGTAGATAGATAGATAGATAGATAGATAGATAGATAGATAGATAGGTAGGTAGGTAGGTAGGTAGGTAGGTAGGTAGATAGGTAGGTAGATAGATAGAGCAGAAGTGTTTAGCTTTTTCTTTCATGAAATCCGGAACGGTTTCGAGATCCCCCAAGGGCCTACGGAGTCTGTCGGTGACGTGGGAGCTCGTGGTGGTGGCAGAGCCTGCAGGTCAATTCCGAAGCTCGGGGGACAGGCTGGGTTCAAAGAGCAGAAGTACTTACCTAGATGTTAATGCCGAAATTCTTCTCATGTCCAAATGCGAGAACTCTAAAGTATTTATTCACCGAAGAACTTGTGGCATTTAGGGAACTGTTGCGAAACTACTGAATTTTAATGAAGCAGGGAAGCTCAAATTCAAGGATCAATCGCTGCTCTGTGGTGGCTACGAAAGAGGAGTTTACGATCCCGAAAGCCACCGACGAACTCAATCACCAAGAGCCTACATTGCACGGCGACACATTCAATACTCACAAGGCATTATGTGATGCAGGAATTTAATGCTTGGAAACATGATACGGCACAGCCATTGCAGTACAGCTTTGTGCAGTAACAACATAACTGGTTTCGGAAGAACCTAAGTATAATAACTATCGCGGTACTATACTACGCTATTTCTACCATTGTTCTAGCCCGCCATGCAAGGCTCCTCGTCGCGGCTTAGCTTCGCATGGAGCGCCCTGAGAGGCCGCAGCTCCTGAGAGGGCTCGGGTCAAGCTAAGACAGTTGGCGCGTACGGAGGAAGGATTGCAAAACGGACTGCTCTCCCAAAAAAATGGGGTACATACTTTGGGTTCCAAAAATGAAGTGTAAAGAGAATTGGCTAGTGCGCGACGTCCTGGTGTTTACACTGATATTTTGTGCAGTGCATTGAATCCTGCCAGCAGACGGAAAGCAGTACTTGGCGGAAACAGCTTCGCCGTGGGTGTGCTGGTGTCTTGATGGCCTTCCTGGAAGTTTCGGTGGTCTACTGGTGGCCTCTGAGCGGTCTCCTTTGGATCGTTTGGTGGTCGTGGTCGTGTCGTAGTGGTCGTCCTGGTCGACAACCCCGTCCCTGCCTCGAGCTCGGCGAGCAGTTCGGCATTTCGCGCCTCTGCGGCCCTGTGCTCGGCCTGGACGGACAAGGCCCCAGGATAGGTTCTGCATGGCTCAAGCGGAGGCACACGTCGCATTTTTAGTGGTTCGTTGGAAGCTTAGGCGACAAAAAAAGTCAAGAGACAGCTGTGAGTCACGCAACGTGATTTCAGGCGGCGCTTGGAAAAGGAACCAGCCTCCCGCTGGAGCTGCAAAGCCTGAAGCTGGCGACGACTCTGAGCGAGCTCCTCGTCATGGCCGAGATCGCCCGAGAGACACACAGTTCGGAAGCTGCTTCTTTCCAGTCGCTTCAGCTTATCGTTCTTCCTACCATGCCGTTTAAGCTCAAGTCGTCAAGGCCGACAAGGCGGAAATTACTAGCCTATAACCTTCAGCTACGGCGACGTACGCTGACAATCGCGAACGGCTCTTGACAAGCAAGAGCGCAAGCAGCTATGTTGCAACCATGTGTGGGCCAAGAGATATGGGGAAAAGGATTGATGTAAAAAGGAGATGCGTCTTGCACGCATTCATTGCGATTGGTACAGAGTTTGAAGTGTTAGGGCTGCTAGGGGAAGTAAAAGTATACGGCATAGGGCCATATTTTGCTACGATCAGCCGACGGTGCCTCGAGAGCCTACGGAAGCAACGGCTGTGCCGCAATTGCAGCTCTCCCTGTAATTCCCTGCGCGGGGGATCCAAGCTTCGAAAGCTTCATTACATGTCTGCGTTTTGCTTCTGCGCATTGGTTCGACTTGCGGTCCTGTTCCAAGATGGCAATTGTAGAGGCAGCTGGTGCTGCCGCTGCCGTCGCTGATGCCGCGCCTCAGGTTGCTCGGTAACTCTGCAGATGGCAAGGTGATGGGGATCTGTCTGCGCGTGGCAGCCCATGCACCGGAGTTGCAGTCTTTTCAATCTTCGCAGGCATATCCGCAATGCAAAGTGCATCCTACGAGAGGGCTCGACCTGCGCTGCTGCCTTGAGGACCTACCTCTTGGTCGCCGCGAGGCAAAGCGTGACCCTTTCATTGGCCTCTGAGGTGATGGTAACAACACTTCTGGCACTCAACGCTGGTCGACAACACATCGGCATCTGCCAATGCTCCTAAATCCGAGCGCCTAACAATGGCGCGCAAGTATCCGCCTCAATTAAGAAACATCTTCTGCGACTCTGGGACCAGGGAGCTGGCCTCCCACATCCGACAGACGAGTTCAAGACTGTCACTCGATGCAGGTGCCTGTCCTCCCTCATCCCTGGTTCTGCGCTTCCGGGCTGGAAAAGATTGTCAAATCGAGAAGCCCCAGCTCATGATCATCGTACCAAGAAGGGGCGGTATCTCCACGGTCAACGGTCAAGTCGGCTGATCACTGATGCATCAAGGTCTCCGGCTTATTGGTGAAACTGCACTTCGGCATCCTTCGACGCAACATCTCGTGCTGTGCATCTGCCCGGTGCTGCAAGATAGACGCCCACTTCCCTGCCTGCTCATACCAGCGATTGGTGGCCCCCCTTCCCGAAACCCTGGCGAAGGGTGTTTCCCTTGGTGGTTTGGATGGCAGGATGTGCCGTTTTCGTGACGCTGATTCTTTGAACTTCAATCAATTTCGCACGGCCGTCTCTCAAGCAGAATTCAACGTACCTCGTAAAACGTGTCCGGTGCAGTGGCGATTCGTGTTCGGAAATGACAACACTCGCGGTAGACGCGGCACGCGAGCATCTCCGCAAAGCGTGATCCAACGTAAATTCCACTACATAGGCCTCGTGTTCTCCTCGAAATGACAACCCTCCTTCTAAGCGCTACTCAGCGCGAAATGGCGCTGCATGCGTGCTCCCGCGACGATTCATACTCGGAATTGACGGCTCTCTCAATGGGTGTGCCGTGCCCACCGCCTTGTTAAGCGCCATCCGATGAACGACATTCCGATACATAGTAGGCTTGGAGATGACAAACCTCTCTGTGGACCCGGCGTGTCCGCGGGCTCCACGCGTAGTGCCGCATTGAGCTGAACTACTCTTGTAAGCGCTCGCGGAAGCATTTCCGTGGAGGGAACGGCCGCGGTTCTGAATGCCGTCAGTACATGGGGAAGCACGTTGGTCGAGGGTGTGTAGACGGGTTGAAAATCAAACTTGTAGCCTGTTTGATGCAGTGGAAAAAACATGGAGGGACGGACGGAACGGACGGATGGACGGAACGGACGGACGGATGTATGCATGGGTGGATGGATGAAATGGCCCCTTCTCTAGTGTGTTCTGATCTGCTCCCGAAGAGCCACTCATGAAGTTTCCTGCTTAGACGCTGCAGGGACAGTGGTCGGCAGCATGCATTGAAAACAAGATCATGAAAAGGCCATGCCCATAGGGCCTTAGCCTGTTGTGAAAATCGAGTCGGTGTTCAATCTTGTCTGCAGGGGATAAACTGATAAACCAAGCGCCATTCGGGCTTTGCTACTTTTGCAGGCTACTAATCCGAGCACAACGCAAGAGGGGTCAGAGCCGCCAATTGTTTCAGACTTCAGACGCAGCGGATTCTGTCAAGCCCCGAAGTGGCAACGTCTCCAGCTCAGAAATTCGCAATCTCGATCTTCGCTGGAAGGTTCGGCGGCTTCTGAGGCATCTTGTCGTTCCTGGGCCACGGACAAGCCACGTGAATTTCAATCATGAAGCGGCTCTTGCTATTCACTTGTTCAGAAAAGTCAGCAATGATTTAAAAATGGCCTCCAGAATGTCACTTCCACCATCACCATGGGCCCTACCACTTCAACTACCAAAACTATACTGACACCATTACGTTGCTTCAGGCTAGGGCTAGGACTTGGTTTGCGGCCGGCACAGTCTGGGTTCCCGATAGCCAAGCAATGCTGGCTGCCCATGAAGACATTCGAAGTACCGTCACGACCAGGCCACCACCATACCGCATCCTTCTGCGAAACCCTAGGGAAAGGTGACCCTTGTGCCCATGAGAACATAAGGATGTCCACCACCCGGCCCTCAACACCAAAGCCACCGTCATCACCACCAGTCTCAAGTCTCAGCCCAGTAACATTTTGGGGACCGACAGACAGCAGCCGGCAAAGCGGACATGTTGCATGGCATAGCATTGTGCCCAGTGCCAGTTGCCGCAGCAGTAAGCTCAAGAGCTCGAAACTAGATGTTGACACAGGACTCGCTCTCTCACGAGCCCCGGTCACGGGTTTCTTTGGATTCTTTGATGCCTCGCACCTCTTCATCTGACGAAATTGCCAAGCTGCGCTGGTCTCTTCGCCTGCCGAAGACTCCACGAAACACATGCATGCTGAATCGAGCGCATTCAAAGGACACACTCAATCAACCATGCAGCTTGGCAAATCCAAGCTCGTGAAGTTCTGCAACTGGCGGTGCTCTTGCCTTCCCAACTTGGCCGATCAGTGCCCTCGCCTTAATGCAATGCTGAAACCCTCCCTGGTTCACAACGACTCCAGCCAGCGAAGTCCGATGCGGCCTTCGCACCCCGCTGCGCTGAGGTGGGCCGCCCCGAAGAAAGCGCCGAGGCAGGTCGCGCCCAGGCCTGTTGAATACCAATCACAAATCAAGCTCTTGAGCTGACTGTTCCTTGCACACGCCCGTGTCGCCAAGCTTCTCAGCCACCCCGCAGGTGCGCATGCGCATTCAGAACAACGAGACAGAGAGCATGCAATACAATGCAGATGCTGGCACCATTGCCTCACCTGCCTTTCAGGCAATGGCGAAGGCTTAGGCTTAGGCTTCGACACAGGCCAACCATTTTTGGTTGATGATGCAAACACAGTATTCGCCACACGAGTAGTCCGCAATCCAGCTTCATGCCACAACTTGTACTCGGGATTGACCTTTCTCGGGAAGGAGAGAGATCTACTTTGCCCAATCAAACTCTAACAAGCTTATTCCCCTGCCAGAAAACCAAAACTGCCCGTTCCAGGCCCCATCTTGGATGTATCTTAGCTGAAGCTGGGGCTTGAGAAAGTCTTACAAGGGATTCTCTTCAGCGTTTCCATAGGTTGCACACAACTTTCAAAAGGTCTTCAATGAGGATTTTGTCTTGAAAATGTTTGGCGGAACTGCTGCCAGGTCCCCGAGCCTGCACTGACTGCGGGCGTCCTGGACATCGCAGGCTCTCTGGTTTCGACTCGCACACTCGCACGAAGAAGGCACAGATTCAAGCAACGACTCTCTCAAAGGCGAAACTAAAGACACTATGGCCGAGAGAACCCAACGCAACAACCCACATAAAAACATGCAAGAACCGAAAACCGTGAACACACCCGGTTCAGGGTTAAGGGTTCCTCTAACCTCGGCTTTATATTACCATGCCTGGTCGACCACACACACAGAGATACATAAATATATGTATGTACAGGGTATCTTGTTCGACGGACTGCTTGCGCTAGGCTCACAAGTCACCTGAAGGATGAAAAGCATGATGCTGCCTGCGGTACCTGGCCGGCTGCCTGGCCGGCTGCTGCCGGGGCGGCTTCCTGTCCGTCTTGAACATGCAAACATGCAGCAGCTTTCTGGAACCCTGCTTGTCAATCAAAACCACACCACATGCACCACTCAAGCCATAACTCCAAACAAGCCCTTGATGCTGGGCGAGTCTTACGAATCCGAAAACAACTGGCAGCTGAATCTCACACTCTCAACCCCACCTGGGAGCTTTGGCGGCTGGTGCGTGCCTTTTTTCATCGACTTGCAAACCCTGCGTTGTGTGTCGTGAATCCCAATTCGACAGGTGGGGGGTTGGCGAAGAATGAAAACAGCTTGCAGTTCTGGCTCTTGCGCGTTGACGTCGGCTGATAAGCAGAGGGCCACCTCTAGAGCAACTAGAGCCTGTTAAATTTCGCCAAGGCACTGGGAGGCAACGGCTCCTGGGAAGCACGACTGTCTGGTTTCTTCCCTCTCTGTCTGGTTTCTTAGAAAGGTGGCTTCAGCTTCGCAAGCTCTGGCAGGAAGTACTTACACTTGGGAACAGAAAAGCCTTCACCAGAAGACTTCCTTCTGTGTGGGGTGGCCTATGAGCCAACAGGCTCTGCACCAAGCGCACTTTACAGACTACGCCATCCCAAATGCTAAGCTGCCGAGCAACAATGAGCGGTGACAGAATCGCATTCTGAGATTGCGCCTGCTGTGCCATCACGGCATAGCCTAGGTGTAAACAGCCATGTAGATGCAGGTAAAATGTAATGACAGCAGGCGAGCTTGGAATATAAACGCATGCGCTCACATGTGTGCACATGTTTCCCTTGTACATGTCAATGTATACAAGCATGCATATGTATATATATATATATATGTGTGTGTGTGTGTGTATGTATGTATGTATGTATGTATGTATGTATGTATGTATGTATGTAGGGCTCAGATCGCCGGCCCATTCAGCTGCATTCGCCTTCCTGGCATAGGAAGGAAAGACAAACCAGATCACGAGCACGCCGCTCCTACAGAGCTGGTCGTGTTCTTTCTGGACTTCAAAAGCGGCGACTTTTTAGCCACCACGGTTCAGGACGTGGTAGACTAGTTCAGAACTGGTCGATGGGAAAGCAAGGATGGCGAGGAAACTCTTATCCCAGCCAAAGTGGACAGCAGTATGGCTACAAATACTGGCGTGGAGCCTGGCCTCGAAGTCCAGAGGCGAGTCAGTCCTACCAGGCTTACGACCGGAGGACCCGACAAGACTGGGGACATGCAGTGGAGCCCATGGGTACCGATGGCCCACCTTCGGTGGTCAACCTCATCCAGTCTGCCTTGAACCATACACGAAAGACAGAACAAAGGGTGAGTACAGTTGCACGCAACAAGAAGGAGCGTGCAATGCTTTGGGACAAATACCACGAGGACATGAAAGTCGCATATGCCCGGGAACATGCCAGATACCTGAAAGATATGGAGAAGTTGGAGCAGGACTTGGAGAAAGCCTTGATCGAACAGGAAGTGTCAAGAAGGGCACTCCTGGATGTCCACACGAATGGCGCGCCTACCATCGCCAAGGAAGAGGACACCAAGGTCGATCGAATGTTCGAGGCTTGGCGAAACGAGGAACAAGACGATGCACAAGGGATTCTCCAACGTGCTTTGACGGCAAGCGCGGCTCAGGTTCATGCCCAGAGACAGGCTGGGCAAGGAGTTGGCACACCCACCTTCGGGGGAGCTCCACCCAGTGTTCTTGACTCGCGGACTCCCAGACTCAGAGATGCCGGCGGCTCCTCCAGGGGAATGGCCGCATATGCCTCAGATGACTGCGCATGTACCTCAACCAGTCACGGGAGTAGTGGATACGGGCTACTCTGGGAATGGAAATGCGGATGTCAGAGGACCATATCATGCATCGCCAGGGAGTATGTACGCAAAGATGAAGCCCACATCACCGAGTGCACGTGTGACACCCTACGAAGGCATGGCCGACAATGGGGAGCAGTCAATGGTTGGTGCGGCCGACGAGCTCGCACAGCGTCTTGCTGTCAAGCGAGCAATGGAGCCTTTCGGAGGAGCACAAGCAGACAAAGTGGGTCCCCTAAACCAGATCAACCCCACAAAGCCTCCGGTCGCTACTCTCATCGACGACGACGACACGCAAAAAGACAAGGACGAGCATGCTGGGACCAGAAAGGACGGAAACGAGGGAGAGCCAACGTGAGTTACACCAAGGCAGCTTCGGAATTGCGGTTGCTTTGGCAATTCTCCTTGCAGGGGCTGTGGGGACTGAACGCAGTTGAGACTCCTGGGGTTGAGTCTCCTGCTGTTCTTCTTTCCCTCGGTCAACCTACTGGGAGAATTGTCGATGCGACTGGGAGTGAAAGTGAGTGCAGTCTGTACAGAGACCAATATGCTGTACAGCCTCTTCATATTTCCTGCTTTTGTGTGCCTAGCTACGAAGGCTGGTCGGTGTCCTCTTTTTCCTCTATATCCTTCGTCAAGGGAAAATCGCCAGAGGGTGACTGGGCTCGTCACTTCTCTGACGGTCTTTCCCAACAATCTTCCTCGCGGGGCACGAGGAGTCACTGGGTTTGTGACTTCTTCATGCCTCCCCCGCCTGAAGCCAGCATCCGGCATAGCAAACTGTCCTATACCACCGGAGTGCCCTTACGCATCACACACGGATGTTGCCACATCCTCATGCCTTCCTCTGTTCTGCAGGTGGAATCCTGGAGCAGTCTTGTAAAACCCTCCCTCAAGCAAGTCTCAGGGAGAGTTAATTTTCGTCCACTACCCGGATGTGTACCATGTTGTACTTGCCTGGGAAGACATCTTTTTGAAGGCAGGTTGTTAGTTTTGGGTGATTGTGTGAGAGCGCGCAAGAATCGAATCGGTCGCTCAGGGTCGATCGCCTCCACATCACCCCGTTTTCGGTGCACATTTCTGCCAGCTGAGAAGCTTGGCACCGGTCGTTCTTCTACGCAAACAACAAACAGACGATGGGACTTTCACGTCAGTGCAGTTCTCATAGCGGCGCCCAAGAGAGGAATCGGTGGCTCAGGGTCCTCCGCCGCAGAGGACGACTCATTGCTCAATGTACTTGTAGGCTTAGCAAGTGGTGTGTCACTCGCTTTTGGAGCTGTAATGACGCTATCTTTATGGCGTGTCATTCTTCTTGCAGTCCCAGGTCGGTCTCCACTTACCAGACTCCTTTCAGTACCGACTGCCTCCATACCTGCCGAAATAGTACTTTCACTTGGGTGCATAGGTGTTCCTTCGCGGCCCACTTATGGCAAGCATCCTAAACGCAAAAATCACAGACCCAGAAGGGGTTGTGCGAAGGCACTAGGCCCTCTTGTTGGGACAGCTTTACGACTGCTTCTTGGCCTTTACGTTCTCCCACTCCAGGTTTGGGCAGCACCAGAGGGCTATTCCGAGGCGCTACAGCAAATCGAGAGAGCTACCGATCTGCTACCTTCTCCAAGGCAGCGTGGCCCTTGCGCAGTCCCGCCGCCGCATGGGACCTTGATCTCTCCTGATAACGGAGACTATGCCCATGATTCCAGCAGCCACACCCGTGGGCTAGTTGAAGAAGTGCAAAGAGAAGCCCTCTTAGAGGCTGAGGAGGCATTCTCTAAAAGCAGTGGGTCAGCAGGTCCCTCGCGTAAACCAGCCCATCTAGGCCAGTCTAGCAACAGTGGCCAACACTCAGAGCAGGTACCAAGCATATGGGTAGCAATCATGGCACCGCACTATCAGACAAGCTTTGTCACCCTTGACGTGCCTACTAGGGTAGGGGTAAAAGAACTTCTTGGGTGCGTTAAACAGACCGCAGCACGCCTTCCTTTTGAGTTGCTTAATGGCGTAGTAGCTGTCAATCCGTCCCCCTACCCTGGTATGCTGACTTATATAGCGTACCCATGTGCATTGGACGGGCAGGACCACGCTACCGTAGTCATAAACCTCAAGCCTGCAGGAGGTCCAGTCTTTGCCACGGTGCTCCCGTCTACGCTTCGGTTTTCCGAGTGGGTCTCATTTGCAATGCCGATGCTCCCAGTTGGCAGTTTCAATGTCAACCTTTATGTCGGCATGTCTAGCACTCCGCATGACATTGAGGAAGATCTTACGCTTGTCCATGGTACAGTCCTGACAGTTTGTGATGAGCGAAGAGGCTACCAGCCCGGACCGTCACAACATGACTTGCTATCTGTCCCTGACCAGTGGACACGCTATACTGCACCTGAAGAGCCAACCACTGCAGGCGTTTGCCTTCTCTATGGGGATAAGAGGTGGCTCTTGGCCGCGGCCGCACTTGACACAGGACAGATGCATCAGGCAGCTGCCACAACAGTAGGATGTCGAGTGCAAGACACTGATTTTGCTTTTGCCAGCGGGCCGAGCATTTCCGATCTATGTCTGCATGGACAGCCCTGCCATGGCATAGCACTATTAGCCGACAGGCCTTCTGGTTACGCTAACAACAGTAGTCAACAAGAGAGGACATTATGTATCTTCCTCGATTTCCGACCCTTAGGAGTCAGGCCTTTCGGCTGGTGTCAAGCTGATGACAACCTACATCTTCCAACTGTCCTACGAGCACACGACAAAGAACTCCCGCCAGGCATAGAGATTGAGGTAGTTGGTAAAGAAACCAAAGGATATTATATTGAAGTGACACATGGTGAAGTCGTAGTCTTTCGGGCCGTGCCTGATAGCGACTTTAGTGCACCAGCTGATGATCCCAGTTCTTCAGCAAGGGAGGATGAAGAGACTGAGTCGGAAGGCCCTCGTGACGAGGATGAGCAAGCTGATCTGAGTGACTCTGAAGGCAGCAGGCTTTCACTTCGGAGTCGTTCTCCCCGGGGAGACCCTCTGGCCTACGGTTCTCCTCACCACTTACCTGAAGTAAGCAATTTGTCTCATACTGATGCAGCTGTAACTTCACATCGCCCTTGCGCCAGCCGGGTAGTGTTAGATGCCGTAGATGCAGAGGCACATGTGAGGGCTTTACGAGACCGAGCGCCGATGACCATTTATGGCCCTCTTGAGACCCTCTCTGCCGGATGCATGTCGGCCACTGATCGAGCCTTTTCCCCATGCACATTCCAGGTCTACATTCCGGGCTATCATGCCATCACTGTCTCCCCTGACCTGGGGCTACCGTGCACCGAGGCAGAGGCACTCAGGGATGTTGATAGGTCCTTAGATGGTAGGCTTCCGCCCTTCTTCGATGCCCTCTGTCCCACCAAACCTCAGTGCGGCAGAGATTTTGGTTCTTTAGTCCTTATCCCCACCTGGCACGCACCCACCGGAAGACACACTGTTGTATACGACTTTCGGGGCCTTGGGGGTCCAATCTACGCCAAAGTCGTTTTCAGCGTTGTTACTTTTTGGGAGTGCCAACAAGAAGCAGCAAGGTTCACCACGCACAGTTGGTGTCTTTTCGTTGCAGGATCGCATCACCCCCAAACTACCGGAGAGAGTTTCTACGTCGACACTGGCTGGGTTCTTCAGTTCCAGCCTGCTGGCACTCAACCTCAATGGTTCGATCATCTTGCCCCACGGTTGAACCAGCAGGTTCCTTGGCTAAGGGATCCTGTTCTGCCACCGAGTCAAGCTATCAGTCGGCTTCTTGCCCTCAACGGGGATCAGCATCGACTTTTTGACCTTGATGCAATAGGTGCCCCAGAGCTGCTTAGCACTATAGCTGATCTGGTTGATCGCCTTCCCCAGCAGGTCACCCTAGTTAGGCCACTTGGTCTCTACTTAGGGGACTATAGTCACTCTGGTCAAGACTGTAAAGGGGTCCTCGCGGTAGTGCCTCTTCCTCCTGTGCCTGACAGACCAACCCGACTATTCTTTCTTGATGGCAGGCCAGCTAACGCGGGTATTTCCTCGACATATACAGAGGACATAGACGACCCTCTAGGATACGCAGATTGGCTCGGTCTCAGGCCGCCACCGCTACACCACATAGTCTTCACAAGGTGTGCCCCCAAGATCAACGACAAATCCCCGCAGGGGACTGTGTTTATTTTTGGGTACAGGCTTAATTCAGCCCTCATACAAGACGTTACCCCCCCTTCATCGATTGAACTTGAGGGAGGAGATGAAGCTGATGACGAGAATCCCGACAACTTCTCACGAGACGTTCCATCCCACTCACGACAGTCTACCTCTAGTGCTGCCTGTGACAATAGCGAGCCTGCATTCAACGGTGGAGACGGAGCAGACTCTGGAGGTGGAACAAGAAGGCAGCGAATTCCACCAAATTGTGGAGACACCGCCATGCATCCAGAACGACCTACGGCGGTTACCACAAGTATTCAGAATGGGAAGGCAGCGCTGCAAGCTGCAATCCTGCTTTGCACTGGTCCTGACCTTGCTAAAGCTGCCACGCATGACTCCCCAGATAAATGTGCAGTTGACAGACAACGCGCAACTCTTGCAATTGGAGTATGTCTTATCCTCGCTGCTTTTGGGTCCCCTTCACAGCTCATTGGGGACCTCCTGCACTCCTGCAAGCTTTTGCTCAGTTCTGTTCGATGCGTACTGAGCTGGCAGTGGCCTTCAGTATCTGCAGCGATACTAACAAATAAGCTACTGCAAGAACCTACCGGTAGAAGCAGCAGTGATAATAGGCACCTTACATATTTGCGTGCCCTGGTTCTGCAGCTCGGAGGAAGGTGGCTCCGGGACGAAATGCCTGGATTCATTGCCGCAGGAGATGACCTTGTTAATATAGGAGAAGAGTCCGACTCCTCCTCTCAGGAGGACATAGTGCAACGGATTCCTTGTGTCATCCTTAAGGAGGGTTATGTCCCTGAGAAGGTTACTGTCGCGCTCCAGCTCCCAGCCACAATCACAGAACTTGACTATGCCGTTCAGGCTGCAAGGAGCCCAGAGAATAGAGGGACTCATCCTGTCTTGATCCCTGTCACTCCCCAGCCTTTCGAGCACCAGGCTACTTTTATCTCCGGTCCGCGATGGGCCGGAGAGAATCAAGGTTGCTGCTTTAGTACGGGCCAGCTTGACGGCAGATGTTTCGCCATGCGCGCTCCAGACTATACTACTAGCCAGGAATTGATCGAGATAGCCAATGTCTGTGATTGGAACACGCAAGAAATTGTTACTGTCACAGGAGCCGAGGGAACAACTGTGCCAGATGGACAGTCCTTTCACTTGTTCCCTGCAGAACTTGTCTGCCTTCTGCCCAGAGGCTCTCCGCTTCCGCACTTTGAAACGTTGGGACAGCGCCTTCTTAGCACTAGACCATGGTCCCAGTTTCAAGACCAAGATGCTGTAACAGGGGCCGATGCTTTTTGCGTTGTTAGACAGCATAGCTCCTATAGCAGCAGCGCATCGACCAACACAGTATCGGGACGACATAGCCTCCACCTCGGGCGCGGACCCGAACGACCTCAGCATACAGGCAGCCAGTCCGCGGGCTGAGGATGTTGTGCAGCAGGGCCATCACTGTCGCACTGTACTTGCTGTCGATGTTGCTCATACCAGACACAGACCGCCCTGGTGCAGTTGTTTACTTGACTGCAGACCTATTAAGCAAGGATGGAGAACAATGCGTGCCTTCGATGGGCGAGTAGATCTTCGTCCTGTTATTGACAACCTCAATCGTAGTGCACCCAGAGGCTGGACAGCCGTCATAAACCGTGATGAGGCTGCTGATACATTGTTTAAGGCCCATCCTGGTCAGGTTCTCATAGCAGAATATGCCCCTGACGCAGGCCAAACAACTGTCTCAGTCCCTCACAGTGAAGGCCTATCCCATGACAGTGCCCCTGAGCAGGGCCGGGGGCAGGACATGCCCGGTGCCACTGATACTGATGAGAATGAGGTTGCATCTGCACGTGATGCAGGCAGTGCCTCTGGTCATGGTAGAATTGCCAGCCTGAGTACTCTTGTGCCTTTCCTGATTTTTGCTCAGGAATATGCCACTGAAGTTGTCATTCCTTCCATCCGCCTGCCTGCCAGAACTAACGAAGCCATAACCACTGTCACTCAGCTTCGTGCACCAGAGGCGCAACGACGACGCCCTAGGGTAATCCCTGTCTTTCCTCAGCCAAGACCGCGGCAAATCTGCCTTCTTGCCCTCCCAAGATGGCCGAGTGTCGGCGTAGCTGTTCTCTTTGACAGACGCGTCGTTCCATCTCGAACATTCTCTGCAATAGTACCGAACGTGCTCAGCCGCGCTGCCATCCTCCTTCTTGTTGGCTTAGATGAAGATGTAGAATGTGCTGTCTTCATTAAAGACGTACCGTGGCATGTGCCGCTTGGTGCAGAAGTCTACCCTGAGGAAGGGGATCTCATATCCATATACGAACAAGGAGAAAGGACACAGCGCCTACCTGAAGCCAGTGAGATGCTCGCTGGGCATCAAGAATGGGATCTTGCGCCTCACCTGACTGAAGACATAGGACAACAAGTTTGGGTTCTTTCTGACGGTGAGAAGATAGCTGTCCATATCGAGCGAGATGCATTCGCTGTGCACAGTGCATCGACAGCTATCGCGCTTGGACTGCCCTCCGGGCAGTTCACGCTTGTCCATTCAGTGCCTGCAATCCTTGATCATTCTAGGAATGGGGTAGGATCCCTAGATGTCATGATCGCATGCCAAATTGAGGACTATCCACGCGACGGTGACAGAATCCCGTACGTCCTTGATTTGCGCCCCCTGCAACTTTTTATAACCTGGGCGTACGCAGCCCATGGCCAGGTTGATGTTGAGCAGCTCGCAAGAAGGTTGCTTGTCAGGTGTCCTAGAGGATACCATGTTCGGCTTTTTGGAGGCAGCGCCGATGGAGATCAGGCTAACCATAGCAGGAGAGTCGAAGTCGGTGAAGTTATTGTCGCCGAATTCCATCCCAATTTTGTGAGAGAAGTTACCTCTGAGCTGTACCCGTCCTCGTTCGTCTATAGCCACTCAGGTGGCGGAGGGGATGTTGCTGATGGCCAAAACAGCGAGGCCACCGAGAGCTTACCCGCGTCGTCTTCTGGCGATGCTGGAACAGGTGGCACAAGCCGAGCAAGAGACCGTAGAGGCTACGAGCCGTCTGGTGGAAACCAGAATGGAGCTCGTGTGCATGGGACAGCTGACCCGGTCTCGCTAGGAGACTTCCCGCTTGTCAGTCGAGTAGCAATGTGGCTCCTGCGTATATTGCATCAAGCCATTTCTGATGGCAGCATAGGAGGCACCTCTTTCCTCCTGACAGCACTCATAGTTGGATGGCCTTGCCAGCTCGCCCACTCTCTCTATAGGGGGATAGCCTTCAGACATACTTTCATTGTTTTCGCCGTGATCTACCTGCAAATAGTTCCGACAGAGGCTGTTCATTTGCAGGTCTCATCGCTCGAAAGGACTGGCGCTCCTGCTGACCTGCCTTGCAACAATATCGCACTTATCCCTCGCCCGGTACATCGGGTGCTGCCAACACCCTGTAGGTCTGCTGCCGGGCTGACCTATGATAGCCGACCTAGACTTGCCAATGATGGCTGCGAGCCCATGCCCAACATCCTTGAGCACACATACCTTGTTGACGGTCCGACCTTACTCGAACAGGCTGTGCATACGCAGGGTGGAAAGCCCTATTGGGAGGCTGCAACTTTGCTAGAGGTCCTCATCCAACATTTTGGGGTAAGAAACGCCATTGCCCAACGGGGAGCGAGCCCAGACACACAACTTGCAGGTCTGAACTCTGCTCCCAGCCCTAGTATTAGGGACAAATTGCCGACAGCCACTAGTTTGCAGTCTGTACTGCCAAGCTGCCCTACCTATGACCTTTCTCATGTTAATATGCGCTTAGGACGCACGCTTGATGAGGTCATACCCATCTTCTGCACTAGGTGGGAGCTACCCAAGAAACTCCCGAGTGAGCTCGAGCTTCACCCCTCTTCCTTAGAGGCAATTCGAGGTCACCTTGCTGAGGAACCGAGCCATACCTCAATTGAGAGGTTTGATATCTTCACAGATGGCTCCTTCGATGGGCACAGAAGTAGTTGGGCCTTTGTCATCCTTGCCACATGGCCACAGGGCTCTAGGCTTTATGGTTTTGCTAAAGGAGAGGTTCAACTCACGGGAGAACATCTCTGCATCGGCGCATCTGAGCACTCCGCTATCAATGGGGAAAGATCTGCTATGTTCTGGGCGCATGCTTGGCTGCTGCAAAAGCCTGTTGCAGTTCCTGCCTATATCTGGGGAGACTGCCTTGCCGCCATCGGTCAGACGAGTGGAGACTGCCAGTTTGGAACCACAGACATCATCGCACAAGCTTGCAGATCTGTAGCCACAGCTGCCGAATCTGCTGGCCAAATATGCCCTGCTCATTATGGGCATGTTCGCGCACACGCAGGCCATCCCTTGAACGAGATTGCTGATGTCCTTGCCAAAGATCGTGGGATCCCTCCTACGACCATTCCGATTGGCACAGCGTCTCTTGTTGATTGGATCAACAAAGGGGACATTGTATGGCTCTGGCTTTTGGTTGAGTCTGTTCTCCGCCCCGACAGTTGGCCGACCTTCCAAGGCACTGAGCTATTCGACCCTGGGTCGTTAAGGACCCCAGATGTGCCTAGATTACAAAGTGGTATCGTACAGCACCCAGCTGCTCCGAAGCGCAGCCCTGACACGACCAGCGTTGATGTTCTCTTCGTACCCAAACTCGTGTCGATTAACGTGCAGACCCTTGAGGAAGATGCCGCTGCCGGAATACTTGGAAGGGTACCTTTTGTAAGAGAACAGCTCGATGCCCTTGCTGTCTGTATCACCGGCTTGCAAGAAACACGAGCCAAGTGCTCTGAAACCATACTGTCAGCTACACACATTAGATATCTATCTCAACAAGACAGTGCCGGGCATCATGGTGTTGAACTCTGGTTATCCAGGACAGTGCCTTTCGCGTGGCAGGACAGCAGACCCTGGTTCTTCAGTCCGGAAGACATACGCGTCATTTTTGCCTGTCCCAGATCATTAATTGTTAGATTTGTAAGAGGTTCATTCCGGTTCGTGATTTCTGTCATACATGCACCAACAGCTGCCGATCCCCAGCGCAACACGTGGTGGAAACAGTTCCACGACCGTTTGATAGCCACTGCCAGAGGAGATCCCACTGTACTTGTTGGAGATTTTAACGCCAGACTGCAGTTTCCCTTGCCAGGACGTGTTGGTGAACTTGTATGGGAAGGTGGGCCACCCCCTCCCACTTCCCTCATTTCCTTGCTTGACGGCCTAGATGTCTGGGTTCCGTCCACATACCCAGACATACACCACGGGGACTCTTACACGTGGGCGTCTCCAGGCCATGGGTCTACTTCCCGTATTGACTTTGTTATGCTACCCGCCAGTTGGCAGGTTGCGTGCAGAGGGTCGTATGTCATGTATGACATCGACTTTGGACACAAGGGAGTAGACCATTTCGGGGTCGCTTTGGAGGTCCGCACCTGGCTTCGTCTTAAATGCCGAGGTTCTAGTGGACCAGTCCGCATCGACACCAGCCGAATGCAGGAACCGAAAGCTGCACAAGTGCTTAACGACATATGTGCCAATATCCCCGAGGAACCTTGGAGCACAGATGCACACACGCACTACGCCACTATTGCTGAACACATAAGTGGGACCTTAACGGCTCAGTTCCCATGCAAGCAACGGCCCAGGAAGTGCTCCTACTTTAGCCCCACGACTTGGGATCTGAGACAGCAAAGAGTCTACTTACGCAAGAAGATTGTGTGGTCCAGCAAGGGCTGTCTCAATGCCGACCTTTGGGCTGCCTTTTCGAAATGGACTAGCGGTCCTAGCCTTCTCAATTGGGGCATAAAAAGTGTAGCGCGTGCTTTAAGCTCTCTTTCCATTTTGCGGCGCAGTGTTGCAGACCTTAAAGGGCTGCAGCCAGCCCTCAAAAAGAGTATCCGTGATGACAGACGCAACTATCTGTCTCAGATTGCCAGGTCTGCCAGCCAATCCACCACAAAGGATGTAGTACAGAAACTTCGACCACTACTCGGTCCCCCTCGCAAGAAGGCCAGGGGGTCTGTCGCTTTACCTCTTATCGAACTCGAGGATGGCACCATAGCACAAGATGTAGCACAGGCAGACCAGAGATGGATTCGCCACTTCAGCTCCATCGAAGATGGATACCCCACCGGTGCTGATCAGCACATTGAAGCCTGCCTTGAACGCCAAGCACGACTTGATGTCGACAGCGTCCAACTCAGTTGGAATGATGTTCCTCATCTTCTTGACATAGAGCGCAGTCTCCGTGCATCACAGTGTGGCAAAGCCATCGGCAACGATGGAGTGCCGGCTGACCTCCTACATCTTCGTGCAGCAGCAGTCTCGAAAGCCATTTATAAGGTGTTCCTTAAGGCAGCTTTCCGTCTGCAAGAACCTATCGCTTGGAAAGGCGGTACCCTTCACGCCATTTGGAAGGGTAAGGGCCGTCAAGCAGATTGTGCTAGCTACCGTGCCATATTGGTCAGCAGCTCTGTCGGGAAGGCAATTCATGGCACCTTGCGCAACAAATGCTCCCCTCTGCTTGATAATGCCTGCACCCCCCTGCAGATTGGAGGCAGAAGAGGCCAGCCTGTACAGGTTGCGACGCAAGCAGTCAGAACCTTCCAGCATGCCAGTCTTCGACAGCGGCAGTCTTGTGCTGTTTTGTTCGTTGACCTTAGAGAAGCGTTCCATAGAGTAGTTCGTCCGTTAGTTCATGGCGGCTCGCTAAACGACCATCACGTTGCTGGGCTTGTGCGTGAGCTTGGCCTAGAGCCAGAGGCCATCCCTCGCCTTCACGAATATGTTAAACAGCAGTCGCTAATCAGAGAGGCAGGGGCCTCTACTTGGGCATCGCGCTTCATGCAGGAAATAGGAGAAGATGCGTGGTTTACGTTCGGCACCACCCGCGGATTTGCCCATGTCCGCGGGGGAACTCGCCCCGGCGACAATCTTGCTGATCTAGTGTTCACGTTCTTATTTGCCGAAATCTCGAATAGGATAAGGAAACATTTTCGGGATGCTGGCATCTTGACGGACCTCCCGTGGAATCCTAGGTGCCAGAATAGGCTCTGCGTGGCAAGCCTTCAATAAGCACAAAAAGCTAGTTTTCGGGTCTCCAATAGTTGCTCCTCAGGAAAAGGCTGTGCTTTTTACCTCGCTCGTCGAATCGACTCTTTACTACGGCAGTGGGACTTGGCCTGACGTAGGTACTGATGACATAGCCAAGCTGCAGAGTTGCCTTGTACGAATGGCACGCCACATGCTTCGGCCCAAGTTCACTCTCGATCAAGCTTGTCATCTCAGCCAGCAATATGTCCTTGTCACTGCCCGCGTTGCTGGTCCCCGGACCACTCTGCACGTTGAGAGGCTTCGTCACCTTAAGTCCGTAGTCCTTAAGGCTTCTGAAGAGCTTTGGGCCATCCTACACTACGACAAGGACTGGCTTCACATTGATGAATCACTTGCATGGCTGAGAGAGCAGTACGCTAGAGCCGACGCCAGTAGTGCAGAGTGGGACACGTGGGATACTGCCATTGCCTACATTCGCTCTTGCCCGAACGGTTGGAAGAGAACAGTCGAGTCAATCGGGCAAAACAAATTGCTGTCCTAGCCGAGCTCTGGCATGCTGAGAAGCAACAGTACCAAGGCCTTGCCTTTAGGGCCTTCTGTCGGGCCGGGGCTGTTCTCCCCGGGACGCTTGTTGATGCCGCCAACACCAATGAGGTCTGCGGCATCTGCAGTGTTGTCTTCGACAGTTTGTGTTCTTGGTCACATCACGCTTTCAAGAGGCACGGTAGGATAAAGCCAGTCAGAAAACTTGCAAGGGGATCGCAGTGCCCAGTTTGCTTGCGTCAATACAGGGCCAACCGAGATCTATGCAACCACTTGACGCACAGCACTCGTTGCAGACATGCGCTGCTCAATGCTGGTTTTGAGGACACACCTGCGCCTGGCATTGGCAGCCGTAAGTTCGACGATGGCAAGCACTGCCAGCTGCCAGTGACGCAGGCACAAGGCCCGGGCAGCCGATGGGACTTTACCCCTGTCTGTGAAGAGGCCGAATCACCTTGTCCCGCCATACTAGAAGCCCTCGAGGATTGCTTCTGCAATGAAGTTGGTGTCTATGCTGACCAGCAACAGTTAATTGCCGCCTTTCAGCGAGTCTATAAGACTCAGTGTCTGCAGATATCCCGCTTGAGAGCTACAGCACATCATTGGCACAATCAGCTGCAAAGTACTCTCGATGCTGACGATCAGTTCCCCTTGCAGTGGGCCGTATGGCATCAGCAGATTGCCAGACAGTTATGCGATGTCGACTTTGTTGAATGGCTCGGAGGTGAAGGTGAGGAACATGACAGCCCTCTTTCTACCTTCCGCGATGCCGAAACTCTGACACCGTGGCTGGAATTCCCTGCTGAGTTTGTACCTATTGTGCCTACACCTAGCCGACCCGGAGTTAGGTATACCCCGACTGACTCAGAGATAGCCTGGATTTGCACACCTTTTCGGCAGTGCGTCTTGCATTCGCAGCTCCAGCGTAGTCCTGAACTGCTGGTGTTTGAAGATGTACTCAAAGGACTCGATTCTGATGAGTTCATCCTTCTCTCCTGCGAAGGTCTGATCAGATCTCTTGGGCTTCCGCACCCTCTGCGGTCCTTTAGGACCATCGCAAGCCCTGTCATCCAACTCCGGCTTTTCTCTGACCTTCTACGAGGTGCCTTCTTCCTTTGGGCTAGGCGCGCCCCTGCATGTGTGATTTTGCCTGCTGTCTCCTGTCCGATAGTTGAGGCCTTTGGAAAGATCGCTCCCTTTACAAAAACTGTTAAGGGAGCATCAGTACACGCAAATTTCGCACTTGCGTAAGGGGCTTACCGTTTCACCTCAACTAATTAGATGCACATTCGCCATGGCTGCGTCCAACTCGGACACATCGCCCCGAAAAGCGAAAAGCGATGTATGTATGTATGTATGTATGTATGTATGTATGTATGTATGTATGTATGCATGTAGTACTGTAGGCCTGTATGTGTGCGTGTGTGTGTGTGTGTGCGTGCGCGTGCGCGTGCGCGTGCGGGTGC
>CAJNDV010034519.1:22360-56352 GCA_905221635.1 Symbiodinium sp. CCMP2456 | reverse complement strand
GTAAGTCAACATGCATATGGTTGTATGATATTGTATGCATGCGTGTATGTATACATGTATACATGTAGGTATGTATGTATGTATGTATGTATGTATGTATGTATGTATGTATGTAGGTATGCACGTAGTACTGTAGGCCTGTATGTGTGCGTGTGTGTGTGTGTGTGCGTGCGCGTGCGCGTGCGCGTGCGGGTGCGTGCGTGTCTGTATCGGTACGTGCGTGCCTAGGCTATACCTCCGCGGCAGGAGCACCACTGGCGGCGGAGAAATGGATAACCACTACCTCTAGTGTAGCAACACTCGCAATAGCAGCCAATCCAATCTCATGACAACATGCACAGGATGTGCCGAATCAGTCATGATTACAGAACCTTGTCGATTCTGCTTAGTAGAATGCTGGAGCAAACACAACACTTAGACATACTGAGACTGAAGTGACTTGGAGAGACCACCGGTGTTCCTGCCGACCCCAACCAGCCGCGAACACCACAAGCTGTCACAAGCACCAGACAGCAGAGGGACAAACAAAGCCGAGACAGGGGTCTGGTGTTTCAAAACCTGTGTTGTGCCCAAGATTTGGTAGCTCTGTGACACCCAGGTGAAACCACAGGTGCCAAGCCACAGGCGGGGTGAGGGGGCGAGGGGGGCGGGGATACCATGGGGTGGAGGGGGCTCAGGCCCTGCATCATACCTACATTCATGCATATGCATATACACCCATACATGACAGACATGACATACGTCATATGCATTGCATACCTTCCCCGCACACCTGCATACATAACATAACATAACATAACATAACATAACATAACATAACATAACATAACATAACATAACATAACATAACATAGCACAACCTAACATAACATCACAATACACTACATACATACGTACACGTGTGCATACGTACATTCGTGCATCCATGCATACAGGCACACCCACATACATATACGTTACGTATACATATACATACGCACGTACGAACGAACATACATAACTGCATGCATGCATGCATGCATGCAGTTCAAAACACATACATACATACATACATACATACATACATACATACATACATACAGACAGACAGACAGACAGACAGACAGACATACACACATACATTCATCCATCCATCCATCCATCCATCCATGCATGCATGCATGCATGCATGCATGCATGGATGAAAACATGCATACATGCATGCATGCATACATACATACATACATACATGCATACATACATACACATATCTCTATATAGCCAGATAGATAGATGGTCGACAGACAGACAGACAGACAGACAGACAGACAGACAGACAGACAGACAGATGGATTGATTGATGGATAGACACATTCGCGCATGCATACATACACCCATGCAACCACGCGCATACAAATCTACAGACACACACACACACACACTCGATCACACACAACCAGCCAGCCACCCATCATCGTAGTAACTGGCTCTCAACTCTTGCGGCTCGGACTTGGTAAGGGTCCATTCACAACTCAGGGTGCGGGTGTGCTGGAAGATGTCTTGAGGTGAGTCGAGGTTCGAAACTAAACAGGTTGTGGTGACCGTTGGGACAGTCAGAAGTTTTGCAGTCCGGGCCGGGATGTCGGGCCCCAGACAACACGGTAGCCTCATGCACTTCACTCCTCAGATCCAGACAACTTCTGAGAGGCACTCCATGAGGCATCGGTCCGTAATCAATCGTAATAACATTTCCATGAACTATAAGGAGCCCTGCAAGGGAATTATATTAGTACATATTCGGGCTTCGAATCTGCGAAAATCCATATGAACACGGTCCTTGGCATTGGGGTGGGCTTGAAACAGCCAGGTGGCGAGACAGGTTCCCATTGCGGAAGTCCGGATGAATATCCTATGGCTGAGGGACGACGACAACGACTTCGGTCTGGAAAGCCTCTTTCTAAAATCTGTCTCTCTTTATTTCTTTCTGCAGTATCACCCATTTCCCAACCCCCCCCCACCCCACTTTGTCGTTGACTCCTTCTTTGTGACGGTCTTTCTTTCAGCACTAGTGTCTGAGGGCCCGCCCTCAAGATGCAGCCCAAGGGCTTGAAATATTTTTACTGACATGAAAAGGTGAAGAAGCATGGTGTAGAGAGCACTCTTGCTTGCTTTTGCTGGGCCTTTGGGCTTGGGGACACATGGACCCCTCACCCTGCTCTCTTGCTCTGTCTCTCTGCTTCTTCTCCCTGGGCTAGCGGGCGGGTCAGGCTCTCTCTCTCTCTCTCTCTCTCTCTCTCTCTTTATTCGTTTAGAAGGCGTTGAACTGTGCAACGCACGTGTCGGGGCGTCGGTGAGAAAGTCACACAGCCCGAGAGCACTCCCAGCTCTCGGCCCCAAAGTCCTTCTCTTCGAGGGCGTGGATAGGCTTCTCATGAGCCTGCGGGTAAGCGCATGATCTTGAGCTGAGGATGGCTGTTGCAGCCTGTGATGCCCCGGTTGCAACTGGAGCCGTCAGCACGTCCAACAGCAGCAATGCAATGGTCACCAGTGCGAGGTGTCAGCATTTCAACCTTCAAGTTGTACCCCGTCAGCCTCCCACTTCAGGTACTTGCGACACTCCTGGCGCAAAAGACTCCCGATTAACTTGAATTCTATGTTCGGAAAAGCTCGCTGTCAGTATAGCTTTGAAGGTCACCATCATAAGGACACCCAGCAGGCGACCTATGCGCCTGCATAACTCGTCCAGGTCACTCTTCTACCTTTCGTGCGTCAACTGCCTATAGCAGCATTCTCGCTGCTGACGTGTCCAACCTATCAAGATCAGCGGTGTTGTCCTCCTCGACAGCTTTTCTCTGCTGTGCCTGCCACCGGAAACATATCGAAGTTCTGTCAGCTCACATGCAGCCCGATACTCACCAGACTGCCAGCAAGCAAACAAATCACTTCATGCACAGTCACGAGTCATCACCCTCAGTATAAGCTCTTCAATCTTATTGAGTTTCTTCTGCCCTCAGAACTATTCTAAAACAAAACTGAATCACAATCTAAAATTTTAGCTCCACATTACATGCAAGTGTATATGCATAGGCGTATGTAAGTACGCAAGTATTTATGCATGCATGTCCGTGTGCAACTGCACGCATGTATGTATCGCTCTGTGCGTGTCTAGCAAAAAAGTGGGAACGTGCTGTTTCCGCATACGACCAGCCGCATACATTCGGAACATGCATAAGAGTCACACCTTTTATGATTAAAACTAGCAAGGCCAAAGATGAGACACTACAACATGGAGCAATACAGAGTCCTACTATAGTTTGACACTGCGTTTAATGAGGTGACCCTCCATGATGCGTTCTTTCCGGTGCGTATTCAGAGTTTGGCCATTTTTTGGGCCGTCTTCTTTATCGTGCCCACATTCGCCCGCGTTGCTATTTCAGTTGCCCTTTCTGCACTCCCCAGCTGCTCGAAGAAACACGCACCGAGAATGTCTCTCAACCCGGAACAGCCCTGGAGTTGTAGTCCATGTCCAGTTCGGCTCAAGCTCGACATGAGGAAGGAAACAAATCCATGCTTGAAAGCCCGATCACAGCTTAAGCGCCTCTCCCTTCTTGAGAGCAACGGCATTTTCCAGCTCCTTTTCTGAGGAGCATGTGCAAAGGCTCAGGTTCAAGATTCGATTGCATCTCTCCAGCTTTGCCTCTAACTTTAGACCGTTCGTGCAAGTAAACCAGCAGCTTCTGAACAACCAATGCAAATCTTCCTAGAGAATTCAGAGTCTGCCCTCAAGCTGCTTGGCCGTCCGGCTCTTCACAGTCTTCACACTTCGGAAGCGCAAATAGAATCGAACCCCCTGAAATCACGGTAAGAAACCGCTTCACATACTGGAGGGACCGGTTCGCACAAAGTTACTTCGCACACAACGAGTCTTCACGGGATGTCTCTGCCCAGATCACAAGAAACTTGAGCCTGAAGCCCTAAAAGCCTGGCAACCCACGCCTACAACACCCAAACCGTCAAGGATTAAACGCTTGAAAATAAGCCGGACCCAAACCAACAAAACTCCAAATTCCAAACCCTACAAATCATAAAACGAAAAAGCCTGTTTTGCATCATGACAAGTGCAATCGCCTGAAAGCAATGCCCTAAACACCCTCAACCTTAAAATTTGCCAAAAATTTTTAATGCTCTAACCTGCTGTTGTGCTGGATTCGCGAACGCTCGAGTCGCACCGCCACGTTGCGTCATCGGACGCCCACTAAACTGCCATTAGATTGACGTCGCTTGTTGAAAGTTCTGCGACAGCAAACGAAGCAAAGCGGGAGCCCAGAGCTGTCCTGCACCACCCCTGGAAGCGAGAGTACCGCCTTCCGAGCTACAAGGCTCCGGTTCGCCTACACCAGCCTAGGGGTCTTGTACTCGCTTCTGGCGTCCGGTAAACCAATGTGACCTGCTTCCTGAGCCAAGTTCTGCAAAGAACGATCTTTCGCAGTAAAGCCCCCCTATATGACAGAAGCACTGAAAAGTCTCCTGCCTCGGGAACGGAGGCCACTGCCGGGCTCAGCGCTACGGGTGCCCCAGCCTCCATGAAGCCTAAGAAAGAAGCGGCCGACATTGGAAAAGAAAGCTTGAGAATACCAGCATCCAAATTCAGATTTTGATCAGGTTCAATCACAAAACCCGCGAATTCAGCCCTCAACCCTTTGTCTCGAAGCCTGCCACAACTCTGCAGGATAGGACAGGGGCCACCGGTGAATCGCAACATTGAATTTGATCGAGTCTTGACAAGTTTAGCGGTGTTGCACGTTGCCGTGTGTTGCCTTTGGCTTCAAGACTGGGGTCCCGGCTTTGCTGGCGGGAAGGACCGGAAGGACCGGACATCTTCGAGAAGTCTGGCGGGCCGTCCAGTTAGGGATCTGCATCCGCATGTACTACCCATGGCAAGAGAAGCATTTAGAACACCGTTTCCATTGCATCGGGTTTGGGAGCTGCGTGGGAGACGCCCTGCCAGTCCCCTATAGTATGCCAGAATCTAAAATCCCTGGGCCTCTGAAGCTGCCGCTGGTGACGGTGGCAGTTGGCGAAGCATCGCCAATCTCCTCGCTGCTCTGTCTCCAAGATTTTGTACTGGGAGAGCCTTCTTAACCTAGGACCGCAAGCCTTTGTTCCCAAGACCGGGTTCGACAAGAAGAACAATGACACCCTGAAGCAGGTACTGTTAAGTACAAGCAGACTACATCACCCCCTCTTTCTGCCACCCCAACCCCAAGTTTACTATGTACACAAGCTTGACAATACCCGGTGTCCTCCACCACCTCCATCGGCATGGACAAATCTTTTTTGGAGAACTTCCTCAGCCGCTCTGCATCAGATGGTCACCAGTACTACAACTCTGGTGACCGTGATGACAACATGATTGGCAAGGAAAATGGTTCATACATGTCAAGATCATTCTTCACAGCAGGCGTGGCCCACCCGCTCCTCCTGCCTCTCCCGAGAACTGTGACCTACTGCGACCATGCACTACGACACCGAGGAAGTTGGTTCGATGGACCGATAGTAAACCTTTTAAATGCAGCAGTCGGCTGCAGCTCCCAACTAGACCAGAGCCACTGGTAATTTTTTGAACCAAGACTTGATGTTTGTGCAGTGACTTTGAGAGTTCAAGCGGCGAACGGCCACCAACAGTCTGAACTCTTGCCTGTTGTCCCAAGTCCAATTGAACAGTCAAAAGCCCTGGGAGACCCGACGAGTGCCGTTTAGAGGAGGATGCGCTGCGAGGCGACTGCGCCGGCGAGCCTTGCGACCTAGGATTTGAACGCAACGTCCGAGGTCCGAGGTCTCTCAGGCTTGATAATTCTTGGATGATGCCATGCTGCCTTGCGAGGGCTTTAAGAACGGGCCTAAGACTCATGAAATCCAATTGCTTTGGAAGGCTCTGCAGGCACACTTTCCAGGGGGATGGTTTTAGATAGCACAATGCGAGATAGGCATGTAGTACAACAAAGAGGTGAGCGTAGAACGAAGCATGGATGTGTCTACAAACACAACGGCAACAGCAGCGACAATAGAAAGACCTATGACGTCTAGTCATGGTGTTAAGACAACTCTTGCAACCATTGTTATAGCAGCACTATGGAGTTATGTTTGTATACACTTTCAGGGCCCGAATCGCGGGAACAGCCCGGAATATCGTAGAGCCCCAGGATTCTTTTTAGGGTGGCACAGCCGTGTGGACCGATGACAAGGCTCCTCTGGCTTGATCTTGTACCACGATACCGACATCTTGGGTCTGTGGTGACGCATGATGGGAGCATGCCCCGGAGATCAAGCATCGTTTAGCGCTCCGATGTGCTGCATTCCGTGCCGGCAGGCGGAAGCTTTCGGAACCAGACAGCTCTTGGGGTTGCGATCAGAGGCGGTTCACGGAAGCAGAATCCGCTGGACCGGATGCCGTCTGCATGGGCACTCATTGCACAGTATGCCGCTTACTTGAAGCAGTGGGCCGAACATGCATTGGTCCTATTGATTGATACGGCGTGCGGCACTTGGAATCGGTATTCCCGTATGCGTGAAGGCGGAGGACAGTGGAAAGGACTGATCAGGCGGGTGAAAGCATGGATTTTGGATGTTAGTTGTTTCCGTGAGGACTTGGACACAACTGTTGCGTTGTGTTCTCCCTGGCAGGTCTTGGGCACGGCTACCCTTCGACTCTCGCCATCATTGCGGAGCCCACGCGCAGAAAAACCTTGAATACCGGAAGGCAGGCGGTGCATGGCCTGTCGCAGTACGCAACCCCCTCCCGATGACGTCGGCACTTGTTCTCCTCCGCTCAGTCCCTTTGCTCCTGACGACGCGAATGGGCACTTGCAGGTGCCTTCTGTCAGTGGCTGGGGATGTGACCTTTGCCGGCCACCCGGCCACCGAGCCTGAAAGATGCCTTGGCTTGGGGCGCCCTGGGTTTTGGGAGCTGACCAGGACATTTACGACTTGGTGGCGCCCTTGAGCGAGCTCTGTGCAACTCCGCAAGTCTGGCGCGCCTTGATATGCCTCGATGATCTTCAAGTTGGCTGCAACTGCTCTAATCATCTTAGCGCCTGAGCAAGTGTGTACAAAGATTGCAGGCAAGCGCTTGAGCACACTGAGGCCGCTTTTCCGGCCAAACCTAATGCCTCCGGTCTGCACGCCGCCCAAGGGGAAACGACATGTCTGGAGCCGCTCGCTCCCAACTTTTTTGGGCGAGGGCCTGCATGGGAGCTTTCCGATTGGGTACCGTGCCCTGTTGCTGTTGGTGCCTTTCCCGATGCGGCTTTTCTGTGCGTTCGTGCTTATATCCAGTCGGCTCCACCATGTTCGGATACTTCCAAGCCGCTTCCACCTTTGCGGACCCAACGCAATCTCATCGGTAGAAGGCCATGCTGGGTCTGCCCGAATCCACCACTGCATTTAGCATGCATTTGGAACGTCGTCCGAACCTTGCACGTGTCCGCAAGAAAAGACAAAACATATATCAATACATATCTATATCTATATATGCGTGTGTACATGTCTGTGTATATATATATATACACACACACAGACGCTGTCTGTGTGTATCTATGTACCTACTGATTTACATACTTCTTTGTCTATCTTCCGATATATACGTCCCATGCAAAAAGGCAAGGCACCCCGCGGCCGATCGTGCTTTGCTCGAGCCGTCCCTCTCCATGTCCTGGGAACGACGACAGCTAATTAATTAAGATTGCAGGTGCCTGGCACGCAGGGTCCTCGAGTGCATCCTCGTCCTGCAACAGCCATTCGTTTTCTGATCAGGAAATGCGGCAATGTTCTCTTTCTTTCGCCAGGGCTGTGGTGGGGAGAATGTTCACTCTCTCTCTCTCTCTCTCGCTCTCTATCTCTCTCTCTCTCTCGCTCGAAAGGGTGTCGTTGAAAAGACGCTTGCGGTGTTTTTTGCATCATTACTTGCATGGCCGTGCCCCGACAGCTGCATGGCTAACATCATAACCCAGCCCTGCACCTCATAGTCGACACTGCGGCGAATCCGGAATCTCTCAGGCAACCGGTCGCTGGCCTTTCTACCTTGGTTGCGACACACCATAAAGCTCTTCGTTAATTCATTACGGTGTGGATGTCTCGAAGATGAAAGACATCTTCCACGTTCAGGAGGCATAAACCAGTCCCTTGGGCAATGGCATGTCGCTAGTTTCATCACTAGTTTGGGCAGGGAATCGCACCGTCAATTTGAATTCTAGCATGGGGTACAGCGAGCAGCTGAGGCTCAAGGAGACAGTCCATGGATAGCACGTGCGTTTGGGGATCAATCGAAGAGAATGCTCGCCGATTTGCCCGTCGCACGCCTGTATTCTCTAAAGAAGTACCGAGCTGCGGGGTGGGCGTTCGACGGGGCTCAGGGCCTATTCGTGAAACTAACAACGTGGACTCTACGGGACAGCCAGGACTGTACTAGTGATTTACTATGGTTCTTAGGACCACTACCATCACTAGTGCAAGTGATTCTGCTAGCAGACGTGGGAACATGGTAAGGGCGGCCACTAACTCAAGAGCAGGAGTAATGATACTTCTGGTACTGTCACTACTGTCAGCTGCGGGCACTAGCACTGGAAGGCTGATGCGGCGGAGTGTTGCCGAGAAAGGTGTCGGAAATTAGCGTAGTTGCATAGGGCCAGAGCACCCGAATCCTGAGATGCCTTGACTTGACACCCCAACTCCCCACTACCGCCTCCCCTGAGCGAGGTGCAGCAAAGCATAATGGCCGAGGAGAGAAGGGAGATCACCAGAACTCGGCATCGGCTCATGTGAGAGGACTCTGCTCTAGGCAACACTGGAGAAGTACACCTTGCCCGGATGCAACGGACTGATTCTCCCTGGCTTCCCGCAGGTTTGAGCAGACCCGCGCCGCAATGCACATTCCCTACGCAGAAACCGACCGACAGCCCAGGCCAGGACTGGCAGCAACGATGACAATCGGCACAATGAAGTTGACGATGTTCCTCTGCATATCTGCTTCCGTTCTCTCGAGTTACTGTCAGGACTTCTCGCAGCTGAGAAGAAGATTCTCCTCCTCAAATCCTCTTCAAATAGTTACATAACAACATGACCCCCTGACAATAAACATTATGTAGGGAATGCTCTTCAGCAAGAGTTTAAGAGGGCCGGCTACTGTACAATTCAGCACTCACAACTGGGAACAAGCCTGGCGAGGTCTCAGTAACACTCATCACGATCATCACTTAAGCTGAACACATCGCCCCAGTTGTAACAGAAACCTCTAGCATGAAGTCGGGGAAAGGACTGCAGTCTGCACAAACCGCAGGAACGGAGGACTCCGTGTGGCCTGCCATACTAAAAAATCACGGACAACAAAGACAATATTATGATGCTCGCACACACACACACATGGCAAGCACGGATTCAGGCGGCAAGTCCAACTAAGCCAGTCTTGCTACAGTGATACGTGAAAGAAACCACCAGAAACCATACGTCTACCAAAAGCAAGTAGGAAACAGGTCAGAACCTAAAACCATAGACCACTCCGCATGAACAAATGCTTTCACACGACACCAGCGAGGAGGCCGCTGAGACAGCGAGAGCACGCCCACAAAAACAAAAACTTGCACAAGCAACGATTGCCACCAGAATATGGGAAAGCCTTCAAACAAAGAAGACGAGAACAACCATCATGAATCTAACGTCATAAACCACCCAAGAAACCCTCCTGCGCTTGCATCGGGGACGGCATTAAGGCAGCCTACGAACTGCGGAAAATAATGCTCAGTGTTGGAGGTGGAGGGGCTTTACCAATGGGGGGAAGGGAGCATAGCATTTGTTAGACGATGACCCCCTTAATAAATTTCTAACTTGTTCCGACTGGGTGAACCTTGGAGACCAGCACATACCCTCGTAAGACTTGAGCTGGGGGCTGACCGCCCTTATGTCAAAGGCACGGCGGGGCGTAGGTTTGCACGGCTTTGGCCCTTGCCGGGTCGTCCTCGTCCAGCCTTAGGTGGCACGGCTTTGCACTTGGGGGCAGTGTGGCCGAACGCTGCGCGAAGCGGCTGTTATTTTGTTGCAACAAACCACCCCTCGCACCCCCTCAGACGAGTTGGTGCCGACTCATTTTTGGAAGCCGATAAGTGCGGCGTGTCACTGAGCTCTAACGGCGCCACCCGCTTCTGGCAGTGAACAGTGCAGGCCGTCATGATTTAGAACCATGCCGAGCTGCAAGTAAAGGCAATTCCAGCCATTGCCTGGACACTCTGTGCCTGAGGGGCAGGCTCCGGACATTTCTAACTTGTGGAGAACACAGAGCAATGTGCTGCAGAACTTTCAACACGCGGGATTGGACTATCTTTGTTGCTATGACTACTACGAGCACCACTTATTCCTTCTCAGGAGTGATTACGCGGTCACACATGGGATGATTTGGGCTAAGCCCTCCCGCCGGGTTGCCATCGGAAGCGGTGGCTCCAAGCAGCTGCAGGTTGTCGCAGAAAATCTTCGCAGAAACCAGGCATGAGAGTGACAACATGCGCCGCATGAGGAGAAAACACATATTGCATTTTCTGTCTTTGCGCAGTAGGGGATTGTAGTTCAGCAGTTGCACCAATGGAGCCAGTTTGTTTGCTATCTACAGCATTTGCGAGGATTTGGGATTCGACCAGGAGACGGATTCAAAAGAATCGACCTTTTCGAGAGCCGAACCTCTCGGCAGTCATCCACGACAGCATAACTCCGGTAAGTCTTGCTAGACCGGAGGAAAAGCTCTGCAAGCATGACCCCGACTCGAAGCTTGGAATTAATTGATTAAGTCGCACTGAACTAGCGATTAGCCCGCCTCTGTAGTGGGCTCCATTAGGCTGCAGCAGCCCCCTACCTGCCCAGCTGCCACGCCTTGCTCTGTCAGGAAGTCAGGACTCAGTGGCTGCAGGAGATTTGGGGTTCGCGACACGAGCATGGACCTACTTGAATGGGGAAGCCGCAAGGAAACAGGAATCGCTTGTCCTTGATGGTGTTCTGTGGAGAGCAAGGGATCACTTCTTGGGCGCGGTCATCTTGAAGAAAGTAATTGAGTAGCGTTGAGGGTTGAATAGAATCAGGGTCCCATGTTTTCTCAAGCTCCTGTAAAATGCAGTGCTGCTCAGCGTCTCTTTCGTCAACCTTGGAAGCTCAGGCCCTTCACCTTATTGCGGCAAGGCACCTTCCCTCTCGTTGCAGCATTTCCTCGGATGCTATAATGTTGGGCGCCATAATGCCATTCAATCATGACTTCCGTCTGTCGCCATCTACTCTAGAAGCTTCCGCGTCACTCTGATCTATGAACTGTATCACATGCGAAATATCGGACGCTTTCTGTTCCACAAGATTGCACAACCACCTTCATGCAGCCGTCGCTTTCACCCTTTGCTAGACGCAGCAGGTAATGGAACTATTATGGAATAGGCAGCATTTCTCTTGCACAAGTATTGTGGCAAAGGCGCAGCCTGTCGCCCAGGTAAGCAGCCTTCCACAGGCTCAACTCCGAACATTTGGTAAGAAGCTCTTGAGCTAAACATAGTCCTGACAATGCCCTGTGAGGGATGATGAGGGGAAATTGCTCCGGGCCCCGGCTCTGCACAGGAACATGTCTGCGACGTTCGCTGCCATGCTTCTCTACCCACAGAAAAGTGCTCAGCTTGGGAGCCTCACAACCGAAGCTTAAAGGACACTGATATCGACAACTTCTTAAGGCAAAGCCGCATAGCTATTGCCACCCATCTCTGTCTTGTAGGACACGGGAAGGTACCTGAACACACTGAGAGGACTAGGCTCGAACAAGCTACTGAGAAAATCTGAGCGTGTCCAGCCACAAGCTGTGTGACTTGTCGGCTTAGTTTCCGACCAGTTCTGCATTGTGTAGAACCTGGCGTCTCTCTGAACGAAATTTGCATCCGGTTTCGGAGTTGGAGTTCCAAGCTTTGGCGAGCTCTCCAGGCCAACAGGACAGGCAAAGATGACGTTTAGACACATGACATGAAGCATGCAACTCCAAAAAGCTACGAGCATCAGCATAGGTCTGGTAGAACGAAACCTGAGGCGTGATCACATATGTATGTGTATATGTGCCTACTTACATGCATGCATACATACATACATACATACATACGTGCATGCATGCATGCATGCATGCATGCATGCACACACATACACACAAGCATACATACATACATACATACATACATACATACATACATACATACATACCTACATGCATGCATGCATGCATGCATGCATGCATGCATGCATGCATGCATGCATTCATAAATTCACACACACACACATACATACATACATACATACATACATACATACATACATACATACATAAATACATACATGCATAAATACATACATACATGCATACATACATACATACATACATAGACACATTCCATACATACATACATATATACATACATACATACATACATACATACATACGTACATACATACATACATACATACATGCGTACATACATATATACCTGTAAACAAATAAACCTACACACATACACACACATACATATATATATATATATACGACCGCTGCACAAGCGCTCTAGGACCCCACGAAAACTACAGAAGTCGCTGTCTTTCCTGCCAGGACCATTCGAGAGGGGGGATTCCCCTTTTGCTTTTGCAGTACAAACGTCGACTCTCGAGCCACGACCACTCGGGAAGCGTGCGATACAACTGCAGACTTTAAGTTTAGAGCCAGAACCATCACGTAGCAACCCGCGCTCTATGAGACTGCAGATCATATGACTTGCTCGAGCTGCCAAAGCATTGGCTTGAGTCCCATGGTAGCCGAAAACCCTCTGGCTTCGAAGACCCAACTTAGTCGAGCACCACAACCTCAACTCTGTCGAATCCTTAATGAAAGTCTCATTCAAGATCCGGCCTGAGGCGTCCATTTTCGCTGCCACGGACCTGACAAGAAGTCTCTGGTGGCTTCTTGGGTCCAAATCGTCCTAGTCACAGCCGGCTGTGATCCCACGGAAGCACTCAAGAAGCCGAAGGCAGCCGCACTTCCGACCGATTGTTCATACAAATTTCGTGCCAGCCTGCAAACGTCCCACCACTGCAACTGCAGCTGCCCTCGAGCTTTGAAAAGTTTGCTCCACACGATTCCAGGTGGCACCTCCAAGTCCACGGCACAGCGCGTGGTCGTCTGTTCACGGCAGGTGATGTTGGTGAACCTCGGCACGGTGAACGCTTCTGCTCAACAGGAACGCCTCCTGTTGCCACCGATGGAATAATGCAAAAAATTGCAGACCCCAGGGCAGCCAGGACGCATCGAGATCGAGCAAGTGCCTTCGCTCCAGCCCCCGGCTGCTGTCTCCAGCGTCCATAGAAGCGCTCCACATCTTGGGGCAAGTGACAAAGATGCAGGTGCGTTTGGCGAGTGGCTGGTTCGGTGAGTGTACGTCGAGTTGGCGTGGCCTGCGGAAGAAGAGTCGGAAAATGGTGCGTCAACGAGACTCGTTGCAGCAGAGACGCATCACGAGCTCCAAGAAGCAGAGAGAGGACAGCCAGACCCGCAAGATCGACTTGCGCCCCACTTTCCGCACCACCTGAAGAAGGTTGGTGGGCTTTGCTGGCGCGTGGAGGGGCGCTTGCAAGGCGACAAAAAAACAGGGAGGGCCTGCTCTTCCTCGGGAGCTTGCAGCGCCATCTCCAGCCTCGAAGCGCGACGCAGCTCGTTTGTGGCGGGCACCATCCGTGAACCAGATGGCAGGAAAGTACGGCAGTGAACGGCCCCGAAACCCGTCCACTCCCTGAATGTCTGGTCAAAGCTTAATTAACTAACTCTGCAATACTCTACAAACGATCGCGTAGCAGAAGGGTTCCAAAGTGAACGACTCGTCGCTATCTCAAGCTGCGGCTGTGGCGGCAGATCGGTGGCTCGCATGGCTTCCGACAGCGTCAGGCCCGCATTTCTCAAGCTCTCGAACTTGTTCGGCGTATGAGACAGCGCCTGCAGGGACTGCGGGTGGGGGACTGCACCGGTCGACCTGCACGGGGTCTGTGCATGGCCGACCCTTGAACCACTGAGCGCCTGTACCAGGATGCCTTAGCGGCCCTTCGCTCAAGTTAGACTGCCCTGAGAGACTTGTCTGCGAAAGCCAACCTCGTAACCTCGACATGAGAAAGGCCAGGGCCGAGCTCTAAGGACGCTAGGCGGCTCGGCCCAACCGCCTCACTCAAAGAAGCCCAAGACCTCTTTCCTCTGACGGTTGAAGCTCTCTTGATGCCCCACGGCCCACTGCCTTCAGAATCCTCAGCATGGCCGGATGGTGCAGACTTGGGTCTTGGGCTTATAGGTCGGGGGTGGAATGCAGACGCTTAGTCCCGGATTGTTGAATCATTGTCTCCATGGGAGCACAACGGAATCCAATCCGTTCATGCATACCCAAATGCCTCGATGCTTTCCAAACCTGCTGCAACAGATTCAGATGCCAACGGGCGGCGCTGCGCTGCTGGCATTTCCGGGCACCTTGAACGCCTCCATAAGTGCTCGCAGACTTGGGGGTTGGTACAATCGTTTGGACGGGCTTCGCAGAATTCTTCAGATATCCTGCAGATATTGGACAGTATCTTGAGGCAACGGAGGGTGAGAAGAAGGCCCGGCAAAAGGCGACCAGCAAGGAACCTCCCGGATAAGGGGGTATCTTCGGAGGATGCTGATGAGCTCCTCGCGCGCTGCAACCTCGCAGGGGTGGAAGGCTTCCGGCTTCTGGAGCTCCCACTTTCACTTCCAGAATCCTTCTCAGAGTGTAGAGACACCTTTTTGGGGACCTTGAGGCACGGTACAAACTCCGTGCCCCCTCGTTCTGAGATATGCGGCTGCTTGGGGGAGGCACAATACAGTGCGGCTGATCTGAGCACCACGACCACAGCTGGATGGGCAAGTGCCCCAATGCTCAAAGCAGCCGGGAGGCGAGCGTCTCTTCACTCTCCTCCTGCTCACTCGCCTTCATCACGGAGGTCTAGTTCTACAAGAACTAGCAGACTAGCAAAAAAGGTCTCGCAATGCACTGGCGGCTAACATCTAGGTTGCCACACCAGGTGACATCGAGAGATCAAGGACGACAGGTGCCGCACAGAGGCACGATGAAATACGATGGGTGTGGCTTGTCCGGGCATGGCAAAGCCCAAGGGAATACAAGTCGGCACTGTTTGTATCCAAGCGGCTGCGAAGGAGGCCGTCGCCGAGACAACCTGTGACTTCCTGCGGCGCGGCTGACAAGCGTCACCAAGGTGTGCAACTGTCTGAGCGGCAGTTCGTGGAGAGAGTGTGCAAGCGCGGGCGCAGAATTGAAAAACAGCCCCACAACCAAATACACCAAACCTTTTTGTTGCAAAACTTCCAAACCACCCCTAAACCGTAACCCCAAAACGTAGACCCGGCACCCAAAACTCTACGACTCTACGGCACCAAACCCCAAGGAAACAAAAATGAAATGTCGTGCACTGCCATACGCAAAAAGCGCATAGCAACATGCCCGGCCTGGTTCCAACCTCCATCACCTACGCCATTGGAATGACTGGGGCGGGCCTTCTGCCGCTCCCGACATTCGTTGCAAACTTAGGGCATGGTGTTTCGACTTTGTGTTTTTTGGCATGCTGTTGGGCTTGCTTGCATCCCAGGAAGGTTGGTATTGAGTGATCCGTGCTGAGCTTATTCGTGCAGACATTCCGATTGCGAGCGTGCTAGTCTAGGTAGCGTCATCGGAGCATGAAGAACAGTAAGAAGGAACAGCATAACCACAGGTCCCCACTTGCAAAGCGATGTTTATAGTTTACTGGCATGGCCATGTCTTCGGCCCGGGTCGTGCAAGTGAAACAAGATCGCTGGCGGCAGAACATGCGACATCACTCGGCATAAGCCTATGCCAAACTGTAAGGTTGGATGCAAAGCACCCGGCTGTCGAAGGGGCCAACCCTGAACATCCCCCAAATCCTCAAAAATCTTAACGGCAATCAGCAATGAAAATGACCACATTGCTCTTGCTCCTCTCACTACCCGACCCCCTGTTGCGGAATGGTGGCGCCGGTGCTAATATACTGATAATAACTGTACTGGTTGACAATCACCCGAACAGCAACAGAGCAACAGCAAGCCTGTTGATGGAAGCAACCACATGTAGAGAAGGCGCTGTATCTGCCTTCACTATGCTCTCTCGTTACAACCTTGCCGTTCCCAACACTGCGCAGGTACTGCTACAGACTTTGGCTGTCAGTATGCTGTGAATTAGTACTGAACTACATCACTTGCTACACACGTGCTGAGCATAATGCTGCTGATAACGACCATCACCACCAGAATCAAACATCATGTTCCCAGATCCCCAAAACTGGAGCCACGGCTTGGCTGCTGCACAGTCGGCCCGGCACTCGTGGGAACCACTGGCACCTGCAAGGTTTAAGGATGATGAGGCTTTCACAACTTGCCAAACCGGCGATGCTGTCCAATGAGTGGCATGCTCGCACAAACGATTTGGAACGGACGGCAAGAAGGAATCTGCGAATTGCTAAGAAGGTCCACATGATCAAAGAAGTGCAGTCTAAGGCCTGCACGACGGGCGTCGACATGCTTGAACTGACCTTGCTGCCCCATATGATATGCTCATGCAAAACCCTTCCACATCTTGTACCATGTCGAGGCAAAGGCCGAACTCCTCATTAGACATGCCAAGAGGGACATCTTGAGAAGCGGGAAGGTGTCGATTCTTACTGTCGCTGCCGAATCTCTGAATGCAGGAACATGAAACAAAACCGGCTGCTCAGATCCCTGAACCAGAAGCCGCCCTTCACCAAGAAGCCTCGGCGGAACATGGATTCATAGAGATGCATAGTGACGGCTTTAGTTCCAGAGGGCAACTTGGAAGAAGAATTGAAAGAAAAACTTCTGGGCTCTGGGCGACGCTGCCATACGAGCTCGTCAACCCCCTCAGAAGGCAATCTGGGATGCAGGCAAATGGGAGATAACAGGAAGCTGCCGGCAACGTGGTTCTGAAAATTAAACACGAGGTAGACTGAAACATCAACAGGATCATGAGCATCTCACTCGAGTCAGACTGCACACTGCAGTTGCAGCCTTTCTGCCATAAGTCCTGATTGCACAAGCTGCTGTGCTGCCAGTTGAAAGACGACAGTACGCATTCCGGCTCCAGAACAACACCTACATCACCCAAGCGAGAAGGAAAGGTTGCCAATTTCATTGCACACCACGTAAAAACGCAACTGCACTGCTGCTGCCTCCAACTCGGCGGAAGCTGCAGGCCGTCCTCTGGTCCAAGCGCATACCCAATCTGCGAAAAACAGTCACTCAGCAAGCATCAGTGGTGGTCGTATAGCACGGATACAAGTCTCAAGCACTCAGGGCATTCCATCGGATGCCGGGACTCCTGCAAGCCTCTCTGCAATCGAAATCACAGAAAGTACTTCGGACTAGCGCCTAGTGCGTACATCAAGCCACAGTGAAGACTGAAACCGAGGATAAAGTCGGTCCTGACTCCAGGAAGTCGCCCGCACAGGGCTGCAGCAGCGGGCTGGCGTCAGCACCTCGCAGAAACCGGAATAGGCCCGACAAAGCCAATGCCGAGAGCCGCAGGCACCTGCACTGTTCGCGCTGGAGAGCAGATGCGAGGAGCGCCTCAAACTTCGGCAACGTCAAAGAGCACGAGCAACTCACACGCTCAAAAAATAACTGCATGGACATGTATGCGTGCCTGTTATCAGTACATGAAATTTATATCTATATTCATCTTTATGTCAATAACTGTGTAATTGTATCTGTACGTCTTTATTTCTGGGTTATATATATATATATATGTCTTCGTTTTGGTTATCTCTATCTACTTATGTGTTTGTTGGTTTAGTTAGTGAGTCGGTGGGCTAGTCAGTGAGTTAGCTAGTTAGCTAGCTAGCTAGCTAGCTAGCTAGCTAGTTAGTTAGTTAGTCAGTTAGTTAGTTAACTAGTTAACTAGTTAAGGTAGCTGGTTAGTTAGTTAGTTAGTTAGTTAGTTAGTTAGTTAGTTAGTATGTATAGTTTAGTTAGTATGTTAGTTAGTTAGTTAGTTAGTTAGTTAGTTAGTTAGTTAGTTAGTTAGTTAGTTAGCTAGTTAGTTAGTTAGTTAGTTAGTTAGTTTAGTTAGTTAGTTAGTTAGTTAGTTAGTTAGTTAGTTCGTTGACTAGTTAGTTCGCTAATTAGTTAGTCAGTTGGTTCGTTCGCTAGTTCGTCAGACACTTCGCCAGTCAGTTCGTCACTTAGAAAAATAGTGAGCCAGCTGGCTAGCTATCTTGCGTCTTAGTTAAGAGCAGTCAGGTTAGTGAGCACTGGCACTCGACCAAGTCAGGTTGGGTTAGTTAGTTAGCCAGTTAGTAAGTTAGTTAAGTAGGTAAGTAGGTAAGTGGTTAGCTAGCCAGCTAGTTCAGCTAGTTCTCTGAATAGCTAGTTCGCTAGCTAGTTTGTTTGTCCGTTAGTTATGTATTTGTCTGTTTACTTGTTTGCTTGTTTGTTCGTTCATTCGAAAAATTCTTGATTGTTTAGGGTACACTCCGTCAAGCGTGAGAAAGGAAAGGAGACAGAAAGAGGGAGAGAGAGTGAGAGACGCCGCGAGACAGAGAGAGTGAGAGAAAGGGACAGAGTGAGAGATAGAGGCAGAGAGCGAGAGATGATACCACACAGGACCGCGCATGCGGTATGCCTGCCTGCCTGCCTGCCTACCTGCCTGGCGCAAGCATGTACGTACGCATGCATGCAATCATGCACACAAGCATGCATGTATATGTATGTGTATATGTATCTGTATATGTATATGTATGTATGCATGTCTGCATGCATGTGTGATTATGTTTGTTTGGACCTATGCATGCTTGTGTACGTGTCGGCGTCCGTATGCGTCCATGCATGCGCGTAGGTACGTACGCATGCATGAATGCAATGCAGGCATGCATGCATGTATGATGAGCATAATATACAGATACACATATAAATCAGAAGATGGATAGACAGATAGACAAATAGATAAGTAGGTCAATAGACAGCTAGATCGATAGCTAGAAAGATAGGAGGGATAGAGAGGACAGAAAGACAGATAGATAAAAAGACGGCAGCTGAACACTGAACACTGCCACTCTTGTAGCCTCTCGGGGCATGATGCCCAACGGCGGTGACTGCTACCACAAAAGGCATTACAAGGGGAACTAGTCTAGTCCTGTTGATAGCAGCGGATCGGACTAACTCAGGCGTAAGAAATGCCAAGACAATACGCTTGGTTGGATGGCGACAAGGTAAGCATGTCATGGTGGGGCTATCTGCTCGCTCAGGCACGCATCCTGCGCTCACAACCCGTAGTCCATTATCGAAAACGGTCGACATCCCTGTGCTTGGATTGCTTTCAGAATCGCTTCGGTGCTTCTCTTGTGCAAATAATTCGCATGTTGCGCTTTCTGTTCTATTGTGTCTTTTATCTTATTGACAGGGTTCTGTGTCTTACTGTGTGTCTTGCAGCGACTGTCCGAGTCCAGACGGGTTGTTCCAACCGGCGCCCGCGTCTGAATGACTGCCACGAAGCTTCCGCCGAAGCTGCAGTCAACGCTGTCAAAGGTGTCCGAGGTCCTGCACGCTGCACACCGTTGATGGCACACAGCCTCACGGCTGAGATCTGTGAACCTAAGCCGCCTGCTGCAAATGACGTGCGACCTGACTCCGCAAAACTTGTTCAAGTGACCCCCTTTGGCTGGAAGGGCATGCCTGCTATCGGTGCCCGTCCTCTTCACTGCATCGAGGCCGGTTCCCGGAACGGTTGCAGCGCGCAAGACCGATGCCTGAAGCAAGATTCTGGCAGTAGCGCGAGTTTCGCACAACACCAGCCCGCAGCCCGACTACATCTGAACTACGGTGCCAGAGCATGCGCTCACCAAACATGAAACTCAAGCCGGGTTGAAGCTGAGGTTTGACTTACTTTCTGATGCCAAGGTAATGGTCTGAGCTAGAATATGATGGGGGTCGGTTCTGGGACTGATGCAACGGGTAGAATTGGCAAGTCGGTACAGCGACTTGACGTGCCAGCATAAGATGGCACCAGCAGCGAAACGTCATGCCTGCGATGGCAGGGCATAGCCCGGAAATGCCATGGCTTTCGACTCTTGTGGTCGACTTAGAGTCGGGACGTGGCGAGATTGTGAGATCCAGGTTGGGTGCTTGAAGACCTTGCAAGGCTTTGCTTCTTATGCTGGCTTGGGTGGTGTGGAGACTGTGCACGAGTCAGGCTGGATTCAGAGCTTCGGGGTCCGCGTGTTTCGGGTGAAGGCCTGCAGGAATTGAGGACGTCGAGTGAATTGAACCACGAAGTGCTAACTTGAAGCTTAAGCATGGCAGAAAGCCAATGAGTGCCTGAGGCCCCACGACTACCCTGTCCACTGCGAGGCATTGCACATCCAATGTACCTGCATCAGCACCTTACCTCTGCCTGTCACGGTCGGTCTGGTCACCAAAGGCGGGGGAAACTTGAAACTTGGTCACAGGACATGATGTCGCGTAACATGAAGCAACGGAGTGACACCCTGAATTGGGACATTGTCCCAAGGCTGGGATGTGCTGACACGCTGCCGACCGATGCTAATCCCCGGCGCCTTATCTCCAGGTTCTGTCAGGCTTGCGCTGCACAGTGAAATACGATCGGCTCACGGCTTTGCTCGGGAGTGATTGGCCAACGCCACTCTTGCCGTAGGGCTGTCCTCGCAAGTCTTCACAATGCCGGCTGCTCGTCCCATCGCTGCTGACAATCTTCCAGAGCTGCCGGCTTTCCGTTCTAGTAGGCGCTGTACTTATGAAGGCTATTGCCCGGAGGCCGAGATCCCTTTGCGCAGGCACAGCCAAACGTCTCGTCCAGGAGACCGGAAGTTCATCATGCGTGAGCAGTCCACACATGTCGACAGTGTAGGACGTCTTCTTCATGACGGCAGCTCCCGGAAGCTGAAGCTGTCGGAAGAAGGGCACCAGGGAGGGAACAAGGAAGGTATCACTGGTCTGGTAGTCGCCCTTAGCTTCGAACGAGATGGGCGGTAAGGCCTGGACCCAAAAAACTCACCCCAAGCAACAGGAGATGCTTCAACCCATAAGGGTGATAAACCCCGAACCGTGATTAGGACCTGATTAGGATCCCCAAACCGTAGCATGGTATGATGGGTGGCGAACGGTGGCAAATACTAAACTCTACGAGGGGTAGCTGTGTAATGTTTCCCCAGCCAAAGCCTAATAAGCGAGACGGAGCCCTTCTCTACTACCAAATTCAATAGTTCTGACACCCTGCCCCGACAACGAAAACGGAACCACTGCCTGTGGCAGAAACCCCTAGAAACTGCTCTGGTCCAATGCATGCGGCACGGCAAAAACCCTGAAAGAAACATCAGCTCGTCCGTTCCTCCAACTCCTTTGTCTGAGGGCCTCAGGCTCAAAGAACCTGAACGAGTCTGATCCGCTGCTGAGGATCTAACGGAATCATCTTGATTCAGCCAGCTGCGGCCAGATCTCGCAAATGATCCAGGGCCTCACACATGCAACCGTCGACACAACTGGAAGCAAGCACGTGGCCAAGGCCAGCGAAGGTTGTATGCATGCGCGCATGAATGAATGTATGAAGCAGCATACATCAACCTTCCTCTATTGACACTCCAAGCTGGCAGATCCACTGGCAGATGTGTGTGTTGGTGCAGGCATCCAGCTTGACTGGCCAGAATCTAGGCAGCTCGGCCCTCGACATCCCTAGATCCGAATGAGCGTCATAACACTTCTAGATTGCGTTGGGAAAAGGATGCAAGAAGCCCGCACCTCCTGCAGGTCAGCCGGAAGGGGCGCCTCAGCGGTGAAGGGGCGGCCGGCTGCATCCTGCAAAGTGACCTGGCTGGGCTTTCGGAATAGCCTCAGGCTATTGGTCTCGTCCCTCCATTCCTTTGCAAAAAAACAGGTGGTCTGAAATTTGTGCGGGACGCTGAACTCTATGATTGGCCGAGGCACCTTTCGACAGTGGAGGAAAAGGCGGGGGCACCAAGATGGGTCGAAGCCTGAGAACGCACACGGAGAATTCCATATATCCACCTCCATCCACACATACATAGATACATACAGTCATGACTTCATACGTGCCTATATCCATACATAAACACCTACATACCTACATGCAGACATGCGTCGTAAATGTGCATATGTACATGTACGACAAGCAACACGGCTCTCTCCAGCTTGCGTGTAGGCAAAGCCCGCACATTGTAACGGCAATGATGGCTCTTATGCAGATGCGAGGCAGATACCAAAACAATCACCATGGGGAAAAAAGAAGAAGATGCACTGCAATCACTATGCATTATGGCAGGCTGTGCTTGTCTTTTGCGTAGCGGCAGGCATCGAAGGGCTGGTCATGGGGATAGTGCCGCTACAAGATGGAGCAGGGAATATTCCTCTCGTTCACATGTGTCCAGGCTGGGGTGCATGCACCGCTCGGCCAGTCAAGGTTGTCAGATGCTTCCGCATGAAAGAAATGAATGCCAAAATTTAGAAAACATGGCTGACGCCTCCATCTTGGCCATGGTCGACTGCACTTGCATCTGCATGTTCAAAAATGTACTTGCAGTAGTCACTAGTCCACCACACAACGGTTAAGGAAGAGCATGTGCCAGGTGCCTCCGTATGTGCGGTCGCACAGGATCGGGCGCCCAATGCCCGCAAGGTGTGCTCGGATTTGGTGCGTCCGCCCGGTGTGCCTTGCTGAGAGCTCGAATTGCTCGGAGGCAAGCAGAGCTCAGCGAGCTCAGCGCTTGAGTGCACAGCGAGGCACGGCTCTGCTTTCAGCAGCATCAAAGTTTGCAGCGGTGAGGTGAAGGTGCGCAGTACTTCGTACTCCGTCCTTGCCTCCGCAGTCTGCACAACATGCTGGACCTTGGAACCCTTGCTGGCCTCTTTCCCAGCAGACGACCAGATGGTCTTCATGGCCTGGGATACGGGTTTCTGGAGCTCTTCCTGAAAGCCCCCATCTTAAGCAGCACGCATTAGAAGCCCTTCGTACCATGGCTTTCAATGTGAGCAGGTTCACCAAAATGTTCAAACCGAACTTCCGAACTCCACAGCCGGGAAATCAAAGCCACTCCAATTGGACTAGTGGCGGACTTTTCAGTCGATGGGCCGCTGGCCAATGGCGCCACCTGACACTGCGACGTGCATCGCAAACACACTCAACTTCAAAGTGCCTCAGGCAGTCTTGCAGTATGACACTTGAAAGGCTTAAGGGTTCTCGCGCGTTGGAGCCTCGAGACTCAGGCCCAGTAGCATGGATCGAAGCCTGAACTCTGGAACTCTGGCGGAAGCGACCAAATCTGGTCAGGCGGACCCACGCAGAAACTGCTTGATGCTTTCCAAGCCACGATGACACCCCGCACGCTTTCCGCTAAGGGCTTCCCCGAGCACACGAGCAAGTATTGCTTCACGACCTGCGAGCTCGGAAGGCAAGGGGTGCAGTCAGTCTGCACCAAAACATGTACCACTCTTACCACGATTCCGCTTAGCATATGAACTGTGATTTTTTCCTTCAGCCAGTATTGATTGCCTTATGCACTCATGAGCAACATTGACTTGGCAGACACGCGAAGATGTCCTCTAGTTCGAAACCAAAACCGAATGTTGCCTCGCGCCGAAGACTTCGAAGTGAAATGGCAAAAGCCCGCCAACGTCTTCGTCATGTTTCCGCGTGTACATGTAGATAGGTTAGATAAGATTAGATCAGATTAGCTTAGCTTAGCTTAGCTTAGCTTAGATTAGATTAGATTCGATTGGATTAGATTAGATAGATAAATAGATAGATAGATAGATAGATAGATAGATAAATAGATAGACAGATAGATAGATAGATAGATAGACTGATTGGTTGAATGACTGATTGATTGTAACTTATGTTTACATGTGTATGCATATGTATGTATAGGTATCTATATTGTATACATAAATGTATATATATATATATATATTCTATATGAGCACGAAAACACCCACATGTTATCATGTGTATGCATACATACACACAAATATACATATATATATATATATATGTATGGGTGTGTGTGACAGAGAGTTGGAATTTGTGTGTGTGTGTGTGTCTCTGTGTGTGTGTGCGTGTTCGCGTGCACATGTATACATGTATGTGTATGAAAATAGTTGCACACGCACGCACATACACATCTTGCATGCATGTGTAGAACAGCAGCGGTAACAAGAACTGCTGCTGCTGCTGCTACCACTGCTGCTGCGGCAGCAGCGGAAGAAGACAACCTTGCTCAGAGCAATGTTATCAACAAATGAAAAGCAACCTGAACCACAATGCTACTCTGCTATATTATCTGCTTGGCCACCCAAATAGCTTCCGCTTGGTTGAGCCACTGGTCCAAAGGACAAAATTTCTTGCATCTGTGCGCACTTTCGTCAGCCTCGAATTTAACACACACGCCAAGACAACTTCCCACTACACCCGGCCTACGCCGAGAACATGCTCATAGTAGTCGTAATATCTTTAACAAGGACACTAATGACACTAGCAGAAGTCTGGGCTGCAAAAGCAACGGTGTGCGTCGTCATGTCAATGATCCCTTCGACAACCTTGCGTGCAGCGAAGAGCAGCTGGTACCAGCTCGCGACTCCTCCATCGGCCAATAGTCTATAGTCGAGGGTGTTGAGGAAGTTTGGGTTTTTGGAGGTTGGTGTGGCTTGGACTCTCGCAACTCGGAAGGCTACTAAAGCTCCAAAACCTGCGAGGGCTTAGGAGCTTGGAGGATTGGGAATCCCACGCTCAGCTGCAAGAAAATCGCAAGCGAACCCTGTGCACCCACAATTAGAGCCCAAGACTTTGCGACTACGGCGCCTGATCCACTTGGAGCCATTGCCACAGGCAGCACACCAGAGGTCGGCGCATCCAGACGGGAGAGTCTGGCGTTGATGGCTTTGATTTTTCCATCCCAGAAGCCTGACCCAAGTGCCCTCATATCTCTGACCCAGAATTCCGAAAAGCGAGGCATCCCGCCGTTGCCTGTACATTTCTCGGACTTTGCACTGCTCTCTAACCTGTTGCCAGAGCCATTCCCTTCCGCTCTAAACAGATAATGGCACTGCGCCTCATGATCTCGGCATTGAAGCCTCGCTGTGCCAGCCACCTGCACAAAGCCGCAAACAGCAATTTGGCGAGGGCGTCTTGCCTGACGGCTGGGTTGACGACTGGGGTGCTATTCATAGGAGCCTCCAGTTGAGGAAGGCTTTTGGCCACAGAATTAAGGGTTCTGCAGGTTTGTCTAAACCGCAGACCTCCCAGAATCCGAGCACAGCTTGACCCAAGCCTTGACACCAGCTGCATGACCTCGGGCAGTGCAGGTCCCATGCGTCCCAGAGTTTGGACGTGAGAAAAACCAGAACTGGACGAAGCCCTTCAAAGAAACTGCACTGCAAAATCTAGTCTAATCAAGAACGTGTTTTTTGCTAGGGCCATGCGCGCTGCCTTGCGCGCTTTGGCGCCCTCTCTTGGGATTGAATCAAGAACGTGTATGATCGCGTAAACTTCGGAACAACACTTCGGTCGAACATGAGAAGCCGTTAGATGCATCAAGGCGACAGCCTCAGAGGTGATCCTTGGATGCACTTGTGTAGCCCGAGATAGGAAGCGTGAACTCAAGCCCGAGACTCTACGCCGGGTTTCACGAGCCGAAACGCAATTTGTTTTAAGAGGTGCTCAGCTCTAGCTCTGACCTGGTCAGAGCCGGTCACGGTCAGAGCCCTGAAAACCTGAAACCCGAAATCCCCTGACGCTGAACCCCGAAACCCTAAGGAATCAAACACCGAAGCAGCAAAGCGCTACATCCTACACCCTGACTTGCTGAAGAACTGCAGCCCTAAACAGCCCTATTTTGCATCCAGAAGTTGCGACTGCCGGGTACCCCCCACCCCTGAACCCTCAAGCCACGAAGCCCGAAGCCCCCGTGGCCCTAACCTCGACAGACCCATACGCCACTGCCAACCGCGAACTCACTATGACATCCTCTGGCCTTAAACTCCTGTTGCCGAAGCCCAAAGATTCCTACAGGCTACAGCCCCAAAGACTTTCAAAGTTTGTTAGGCTTCACAAGCAAGGCTTCACGACAGGTCGTGGCAAGACAGATTCACAGGATGCCATGCGATGCTCCATCACAGTGCTCACAGACATCAGGACGGATCAACCAAAGCATCACAGGACACCTATTCATAAGCATAGCCATGTACCGATGAACAACCAATCATGGCTGCGTGATGCTGCGTGGGTTTAGGATTTTGAACAAAACCAGCCCTAAAACCACCAAGCCCTCCCAGAAATCCCGAAACCCCGATTCCAAATCCAAGGAGCCCCGCCGGCTTCGCCACCGCCAGAATCCCGGGAGCAGCACCGATGTAACGCAGGCCTGCGAGCTCGGCTTCCTTCAAGGGGTCTTCACGGCTTTTAAGGCATGCTTCCCCAGGATTGAAGGCCTTTATAGGCTTTGTTTCTGCACCAGGCTGTATGGCTGAAAGTCTATATTGTTTAGGGGGGCCTAAACATGAAATTCCTCGGTGCCTTCTTAGTCTAGTTGAAACGTCTAACAATGCTTTCCGTTGAGGCTGGAGTGCGAACTTGACGATTGTTATTCGTGCCATTGCTTTTTGCACTGTGGGGGCTGAGGCAGGGAGGGGATTGCCCGTTATTGAGTGAGATACAAACTTGCTCAACAGAAACGGGCGAGGGGGAACCATTTGACCTAGCCAACTGCCCTGATTCGTGATATGGCATCTAAAGCCCCGCCATGAAAGGTCTGCGAAGGCTTATTTCGAGACACTTCTCAAGGTCGGCAGACAGGAAGAGCAGCTATGGGTTCATCATCGCCAGAGCCAGAGCGCAGCAATAATCGTACAAATGGTGCACACACACACACACACTGAAAAAGCTCTCAGACCTAGATACTCATTCCTTCAGCCACGTAAGTTGTCAGAGACTGCTTAGCAGGTCCCACACGGCTGCTTGCAACGAGACGAGCGAAGAAACCTAAACCCATAAACCCAATATGCTAAACTTCCAACGATCCCCAAACCGATCGGAAGCACTTCTGTAGACGTGGCCTCCACCCAACTCTTCCTCAGCTGGCCCACACTTGCATTCCAAGCCGATGCGACTTGGTGCTGGTAAAAACGCTTCGGATCAACACCAAGTTTTCGGCGCATGCTGCGGCATTCTGAGGCGTGCATGATATGTTTTGGTGCTCCGTTCCTGGATCATCCTGGTTGGCTCAAGGTCAATGCCTAAAGCCAACAAGCCCAGCCCAACCGCCCTCCATGTTTTCTTGCTGTGTCTAGCCTTACATCATCAGCACCGTTTCTTCTGCCTTGCTCTTCTCCGTCGCCCTCCTCAAACAGCCAGATGTCAGCGGCCGTTCTGCCTTTCTCGTGTGGAAGGCCCTGCTTCTCGGGCATCTTCAAGGTACCATGTGTGCCGACTTAACCGTGTGCTACATCAAGCGGCGGGACGTGACAAGGTGTGTTCCTCTGCGTAGCATAACCGTACGCCAGAGAAAAACACCACGCGTTGTACGCACAATGTAAAGCAGTATAAGGCGAGCCAATGCGACACGAGAACGGCATAAAGAACAACATTCATAGTGACGGTTGTTTCCCCCTTTCCTTCAGAGGGCTCCAGCGGCGGGCTGGCTATTCCTAATCAAGGTCCTCATATAAGGCATCTTTCATCCTACCGACCTTCATCCCATCTTTTGAGGCCTTCGATTCCTGCACTCCCAAATGCCATTAGGCTATACATGACTATGTATGTATGTATGTATGTATGTATGTGTGTACGAACGCATGAATGTAGGCATGTTTGTAGGCGTGTATGCATGTATGTATGTACTTATGCAAAGAAGTGAATGATTGTACGCATGCGTGTGTGCGCGCACGCACGTATGCAAGAAGGTACATATAAGTACGTGGCCATGCATGTATGACTGCATGAACTGTATGTCACGCACGTGATGTATGTAGCGTATGTAATGTAAGTACCGTATGTAAAGTCATACGTGTGACAGATGGTATGTAGGTTGTGCAATAAACGAACTATGCGCAATATGAGTGTTAGATAAGCAATACGCGTCATATGTGTAGTACTTATATTGAATTTACTAAATGTCGTGTGTATATATATATACACTAAACAGAATACAAGCAGTATGTGTAATATGTTAGAACTAATGTGCGTAATATGTGCAACATGTCTAGCAAAAGCAGCGGCAGAAGCAATGTGTGCAATGTGTGTGGTGAAACATGCCGGGATATCGGCAATGCATGCAATATGTGTAGTGGTATATGCAATATTTGTCATCTGGAGAATCTGGAAGTCCGGAAACGCGGAAATCAGGAATGTCGAGGGTTGTCAAATGTGACGAATCGACATAGCCCAGCTGATCAAGGTAGGGAGTGGAGGAGGGCAGGATAAGCAAGTGCACATGCATACAAACATGCATCTGCATCTGCACATACATGCTATGTACATCCATTCATCTTGTTACATCCCAACATACATACATTCTTCACTCTCGCGCTCGACAACGTCAGGCGAGGTCTGGGACGACATACATTGACATAAATACATGCATACAATGACATACAATGACATACAATGACATACGATGACATACATACATACATACATACATACATACTTACATACATACATACATACATACATACATACATTGTGAAGCCAAGAAACCCGGTCTTGCAAAGCTGACCAAACACGGGCTCTCTACTGTTCGCCTTCGCGAGTTTTAGCTCCTTCCAGTCCCTACGCGTGCCCGCGTCCGGCAAGACCGCAGGGCAGCAACCACCGACGACTGCACCGGTACTACCGTGCATACTTGGCACACCCAGATACACAAGGCACTTGAACCAACAGTTATTGGCGATCGAATTATGTACAAACATGCAAGAAAGACTTGCTACGCTGCACTCGCAGAGGCACTCGCAGACACTCCCGTTAGCTCGCAACATACATACATACCTACCTACATACATACATACATACATACATACATACAGACATTCATTCATTCATTCATTCATTGACATACATTGACATGCATACATACATACATACATACATACATGCATGCATGCATGCATGCAAACATACCTGTACACACATTAGGTACATACATTGATGCAAGCGCAGCTACATACATACATACCCGCATACGTACATAGCCACATACGTACATATGTACGTCCGTATATCCATGCACTTCCATACCCTGCACGAAAAACTTGAAGGGACCGCCTCACAGACCTAAAGACGCACCAGCTCCACGCTAAAAACCCTAAATCATTCGGTCCCAGCTGCTCCAGACTCTGCCAACTCCATCTCCTCTGCGGTCCCCCAGCTGCTGCGAAGGCTCTCTGCTAGCTCCGAAGTGTCCTGGCAGGAGGGAAAGTGATTTGGCTTGGATGAGAAGACCACGGCGAGCATTGGCGATGGCGCTGTGTGTTCCTGTGGGGAATGGCACTGGCGTGCGTTGGCATTGGCGCTGGGCTGGTGCTGCGCTTGCCGTTTTCTTGGGGACGGCGGGTGTTGGCGATGGCGGGCGCTGGCGCTCGTGCTGGCGCTGGGTTGAACTCAACCGGGATCGCAACATGAGGGAGCGGGTTTAAGATGGTTTAATCGGGATGGCCAAATGAAGGGGTGGTTTAAGATATGTGATCAACCGGGATCGCCTGAGGGGACGTGCTCAAACGGGATCACGAAATGAGGGGGCGGGCTTGAGAAATGTGATCAACGGGGGCCGCCAAAAGCAGGGCGGGTTTAAGAATTTTGATCAAGCGGGATTGCCAAATGAGGGGCCGGTTTAAGAAATGTGATCAACCGGGATCACCTAATGAGGGGGTGGATTGTCAATATGCGAGCATCCCCGAATGAGGCGACGAGTGTAAGACATGTGAGCAAGCGGATCGCCTAGTGCGAGGCAGGTTTGAGATATGAGACGAATGGGGATCGCCAAATGCGGGGGCAGGCTTTAAAAATGTGATCGACCGGGAACGCCAAATGTAAGAAATGTGATCGACATGGATCGCCAAACGAGGAGGGCAGGTTTAAGGCATGTGATGAAACTGGATCGCCGAATGAGAGGTCGGGTTTAAGAAATGTGATCAACCAGGATCTGAGAGGGGGTGCTTAAGGTAAGTAGTGAAGCAGGATCGGGAGGGTTTAAGAAATGCAATCAACCGGCATCGCCAAAGCGGGGTGGGTTCTGGATATGTTGCCAACCCGCATCGCCAAATGAGGGGGCGGTTTAAGTTTAAGAAATGCGATCAACCGGCATCGCCAAAATGAGTGGTGAAACTGCATTGTCAAAATGAGGGGGCGTATTTAAGACGTGTGATGAATCTGGATCGCAGTAGGGGGCGAGTTTAAGATATGTGACCAACCTGGATCGCGCCGAATGAAGGGGCGGGTTTAGGATATGTGATGAACCGGCATGGCCAAAGGAAGGGTGTAAGACATGTGATCAACCAAGATGGCCTAATAAGAGGTGGGTTTAAGCTACATGTATATGGGTCGTTCCAAATATGTGAACAACCTGGATTGAGGGGGGGGGATGCTAAAAGAAGTGATCAACCAGGATCGACTAGAGAGGTGGCGGGCTTAGGAATTATGATCAACCGGGGTCGCCTATAACGAGAGGGCACGCTTAAGATAGGTGGTGAAACAGGATCGCCAAATGAGGGTGTGGCTTTAAGAAATGTGCCGAATCGGAATCCACACAGGAGGGGGCGAGTTCCAGAAATGTGATCAACCTGGAGGGGCTGGCTGGCGCGGGGCGCATTCGCTGGGCACATTGTAACAAGCGAGCCTCTGGCACTGGCACTTTCAACATTCAGCCCATTATCGTAAAGTTCTGCAGGAAACGTCGTTTCTCGGGCCTCCAGCTGTACGCGCAATTTGCCAGAAACTAAGACCACCACTGAGGTCACCACTGTGTGGAACTTGCTACCATCATTGTGAATGCGCTCATGCTTATCACTGCCCTTGTCTTGATTCCGACCGCAGTGGTTGGTACTGAGGTACTGCTCCAGTCAGCCTTGTCATCTCCAGGCCGTTAACGCTGCTTAGTGTTCTCAGGTCATCACAAGTAAGGTGGCCACAACTATGACTGCCGGCATGTCATCATTTTGCACCGTTGTTGCGACCGGTATTGCCGCAACTGCAAAGATGCCCGCTTTGCTGCACATGCACTTGGGCTATTAAAGTGGTCACCGTAACGACACTCAGTAGCAAGTGCAGATGCTTTGTTCGAATCTTTGGAAGCACTGACGTCATTCCCATGGCTACCATCGCACTTATCAGTCTCACTCATGCCTCACTATCGCCATCACAGCCAGTACCACTGGCAGCATCAACCGCATCAGCATTCTGATTTCGGTCTTTGCTCTGCTTGGCCATGAAAAGCCGCGCTCGTGTCGCAACTCCCATGGCGACCGGTGTAGCTTGATAAAAGCGATACCACGTCCACCTTGCTACAACTCCGTGGCTGCTGCGATGGTTGGAAATGATTGGAATGGTTCTTTGCAGGACAATCAACTCTTGGAAACTTCCCGCCTTTGACTTTCTACTCCTTTCTTACACACCTTGACCATAACCTTGACATTGCCGCTCACTGCCAAAACCTTACCCAAGAGCGCAGAGTTCAGAGTACAAGCAGGGACAAGATTGCAGAAAGCATTGAATGTCTCAAACCACAAAGCTTCATAACTCGCCCATTTCCCTTGCCATTTCATTCCTGCTCTTCTTGGGCTGCGCGACTCTACTTTTTCAAGTCTGCTACGTCAGTCCCCCACAGCCTGCTGCGCTCGAGCCATCGCACTGAGAACACCGCCCCACAGAATTCCTCGGCTGCTGACTGTTCAGTTAGCATTAGTGGGGGCCGCAGAGCAAGTAAGCTTGCGAGCTTGTTCGGGGATTGGCAAAGGGATACCTGTCGGCTTTTCTGCTCTTCGTCTTCCGCTCCAGGAAGGGGTTGATTCATTGTAGACCAGAACTAGTCACTAGTCCCGAAGCGCCACGGAGACGAGTGCAATCGAAGGTACCATTCGGAGTCTGCCCGTTAGGCGCCTGGCGCAGTGGTGCAGTGGATGAGACTTCGGAGCTCATCTTTTCAACATTGAAGTGTCGTGCTTTTGATGGGCCCTTTCAACCGGCTTGGGCTTCAGTTCCGGCGCAAGATTGACGCTTCGCGATGAGCAAAAATCCAAGAACCCGACGCATTGAAAAGTTCGGATGCAAACTCAACAAGCATGCGACCGTGCTTTGCGGAGGGGGCGCAGCGATACACGGAAACAAGCGGAGCAATGCGTCCAATGCAACAAGCTGAATGGCAGAGCTTACCTGGTTTGCAGGTGTCAACAGAGCCAGACCCGGCCTCTTCACGAAGTGCCAAGGCCAAAGACAGGGCCTACGCGACTGCGTTCATTGTGCTGCATGTGGCCAGTATGGAGCAGTGCGGTGCTTCCGTTCGTCGAGTGCACTGGTTGCAGTGGCAGTGCCAGCTAATTTGCAGTCATCAGCTTTGCACCCGGCATGAACACCCACAAGCGTCAAGAAATACGTGAATAATCAAGAGCCAGCACCCTTCCCCTTGTTGCACATCTGTGGTTCAAGCAGTGTCCTCCGATCTACTCCTGGGTTTCATGTTGGGTTGGGGAGCTTCAACTTGCAACGCGCCAGATCGAAGGCCGAGCCTTAGACCAGCTCAACGCACTCGCGCACGCTGCAACCACGGTGCTGCGGCTCACGAAATCCTCGGAGATGCTGACTTGAGGTTCCAGCTTTGACACTGCCGGCATCTCATGCTCCGGCGATGTATCCGGACTGCCCCACGCAGCTCTCACAACCGCACCGCAAACCACAGCGAGACGCGGACACCAGCTGCATGGCCGGCATGCTCGCTAGAAGAGCCTCGGATCCCGTGAAAGCATCGGCATACACTTGTGGTCCCCGTCCAGAAGATAGCTTGTGACTATAGTACTTCTAGTATACAATAACCCCTCCCACAGGTGAGAAGATTTGAAACTGCATCGCGCACAACAAAAGAGTCCGGCTCAGCAACTCAAATGTGACCTCTGATAATGCCTGGACGCCTAGCGGGCGGGCGCTGTCTACTAGTTGAAAACTACTCCAGTTCACGTCAAGTTTGGCCCTTGCAAATTTTTATGTGGGCTGCGGCCCAACAACATTGGACACTCACTAGTGACGCGTGACTAGTGTTCTGAAGCTAGGTTGCTGCTCTTTGTTGTCTCGTGCTCACACGCAGTTACTAGGCAATCTCAGGGCTCAGCGCAGCACTATAGCATTGTTGCAGTCTGAGGCTTGCACGGACGGCTCCGATTCACACACTTCAAAACTACGCATCATGCCTTGTCAACCGTGGCGACCACAGGAAAACTGGATGCACAATCAATCGAACGCACCAGATTCCTAAACCCGCTGGCATCAAACCCCGAACCACGACCTCTGCACAGAAACCAAGAGACCAAGGCATGATCCCAGCGCAAGGCCCGGCCGCAGGCGGAGGTCGCGGAGCTGAAGCCTGATTCTTTTTGCTTTGATGCCTTGTCCTTCTCGATCGTCTGCTACATGTAAACATACATGCATACAAACATACATTTATAGAGATGTGCACGTGCATGCATCCATACAGATGTGTGCATGTACTCATTTGTGCAAACAAACATATCAAACATGTCTCTCTATATATATATATACATACATGCTAATAATAATAATAGTAATAATAATAATAATCATAATCATAATCATAATAATAATAATAATAATAATAATAATATATATATACAGAAAATAACATAA